>VXBJ01003997.1:212364-228026 GCA_013400055.1 Nycticryphes semicollaris
ACACGGCTCGCTCGGCTGCCAGGTCACACTTGTGTCCCACCAGGACGAAGGCTGGGGGATGATGGTCCCCGGTGGCTTCGCGGTGCCACTCGGGGACGCGCTCGAAGGAGGCCCGGTTGGTGAGGTCAAAGACCAGCAGCACCCCCGCTGCGCTCCGGTAGAAAGACCTGGTGATGGACCTGGGCACACCAGAGTGCGGGGGTTTTGGGGACAACCCTGGCACCTGCCAGCCCCCTGCACCCCCTGCCCTGGGATGGGTCCTGAGGAACAGGGAGGGGGAGACCTACCTGGACCATCTGCACCCCGATTTTCTGTTCAGCATCTCCCTACCTCAAGACTGGGGGGCTCTGGAGGGGTTTTGTGGGGGCTCCAGGGTCCCTCTGTCCCCTCCACAGCCTGGGGTGCTGTGGGGATAGGGCAGCACCCATTGGTGGATGCCGATGGGGCCAAGCACTGGGCAGAAGCAAGGCACCCCCAGACCAACCCTGGGACCCCAAAAGGGATGGGGGGCAGTGTGGGACCCCCTACTCTGGCCTTGGCTCCTGGCTCTTCAGCCCCTCACACCCCATTGGAGCCTCTTCCACGCTCCTGGCTCCAGCCTGATGCGATGGAGGGGGGGGACCACCCAGCCCAGGGGCACCCCAGGACCAGAACTCCAGGAGCAGCACCCCAAGAGCAGCCCCCCAGGACCAGCACCCCGGGGTCGTTACCCCAGGACTGAGACCCCAGAAGCAGCACCCCAATAGCAGACCCCTAGGACTGCCACCCCAGGACCTGGACTGGCCCCCCAGGACTTGGACACCAGAACCAGGAAAGCCACCCCAGGACCTGGACCCCAGGAGCAGCACCCCAACAGCAGACCCCCAGGACTGCCACTCCAGGACTGTCACCCCAGAACAGCCACCCAAGGACTTGGAGCCCAGGACCAGCACCCCAATAGCAGACCCCCAGGGCTGCCATCCCAATAGTAGACCCCCAGGACTGTCACCTGAGGCCTGTCACCCCAGAACCAGCCTCCCCAGGACCATCACCCACCCACCCTTTGGCCACTCCCCAAAACCAGCTCCATCTTCACCTCAAGCTCATCACAAGGTCCCACCAGCCCCTAAAGTGTCACCGTCCCAGGGAGCCATCAGAGTCACTTGGGTGCTGGGGTCCCACAAGGGGGGCTGCGTCCCCCTCCCTGCTGTCCCCTCGCCCCTCACCTGAACCTCTCCTGGCCGGCCGTGTCCCACAGCTGCAGCTTGGCCCTGCCGGCAGGTGACAAGGGGACAGTGCGGCTGTAGAACTCCACACCGACGGTGGGACAGGGGGTGGCCGCGCCCCCGGCAGGACCCTCGGTGAAGCAGCGCAGCAGCGAGGACTTCCCCACCGCCGCGTCCCCCAGCACGATGACACGGAACTGGTAGTGTCCCCCGGCCTGGGGGTCCTGGGAGGGACCTGTCACCATTCCTGTGCTGGCGGCTGTGGCTGGTGGGGGCAGATTGATTGTCCCCAGACTGGCTGGACCCTGCCCCAGTGGGGATTTGCTGTGCTGGCCGAGCTGGGGACAGGTCCCTACCCTTGTCCCCACCCCGAAGGTGGACAAACAAACCAATGCAGGGAGGAGGGAGAAGCCACCGCCCCCGTCCTCTTGTCCCCAGGAGGTTGTCACATGCCAGCTCTGTACTGCTGGCTGGCTTTGGTGACAAAGATGGGGACAGTCAGGCTGGGGGCATACAAAGAGACTGGTGCCCCCGAGGAAGCCCCATGGGAAAGGGGAGAAGGGAAGGGGAGTGAGGGCCACCAACTGTGTCCACGAGCCCAGGTCACCTGCAGGTGGGGACTTTGCCATCTGCCCTCCCCCTCGGGGAATAACGTGCCCTCCCCCCGAGAGCTCTGGGGGTGCCATCACCCCTGGTTTGACCTTCATCGTGAGGAAAGGGGTGACCCGAGTCACCAGGGCTGTAGCAGAGGATGTTGGCAACCTGGGGAGACGCTGCCTCCGTCAGGGCAGAGACCATCCGTGCTCCTGTGACTCCCCAGGGACACACCACCCCAGGAGGGACCCACCATCCCCTGGAGGGGAGGCTCCAGCAGAGGAGCTGCTGCTGGTGAAGGCAGCTCTGGCGCCCAACCAGCTCCCTCAGGTGGTAACTCCATCGGGAAGGAGCAGTGACCAGCACAGAGGGTCAGAAACACCCATTTCCAGCAGAGAAAAAAAGTCCATCCCAGTCACGAACCAGCCGCCCAGAGATCCAACCATCAACGGGTGACCTCAGGTGGGAGAAGCTGGAGGTTGGAACTAACTGATCTTTAGGGTTCCTTCTAACCCAAACCACTCTGTGATTCCAAGTTGTTCCTATATCCCAAGCCTCATCCCCAGCTCCAGTTAAAGGCAGTCGGGAACCCCCCCGCCCCCGACCAACACACCCCCAACATGAGAGTTTCAAGTGATTTCATTTATTCATCCTCAAATACTTTATATCCAAGCTCTTCTTCTGAGAAAACCCCGCAGAAGGGACCACTCTTCCACTCCAAGAGGTTAAAGGGAAGCCTGAGCAACACCTGGAGCCGCTGTTCCCAGCTGGGGGAGCTCCTGGCCTGGGAAGGAGCCAGGATCCGGGCAGGCAGAGCTCCTGCTTCCCAGAGGGCTGGGAAAAAGCAAGGTTTTACACCAAAACCCTCAGGGAACGGCTCCACTTAAACCTAAAGAGGGGATAAAAAAACCCCAAACCCCACAAAGTAAAAAAAATTTAATCCCACCTGAATAAGGAGCAGTTTGACTCGGCTGCAGATTTCACCTGGGCAAAGGAACTCCCTGCCACCCCTCTCTCCCCACGCCGTGGGGTGATTTCAGTCACTGTCCCCCACCCCCCCAGCCTGGCCTCAGCCCCATATCCGCAGGATTCATCCAACAGTCTCCAGAACAGCGGAGTCATCACAGACCAGGCAGCCCTACAGCTAACAGGCTGCCCAATTAAAAACCTTACTAATGATCACTCCCACTGGCAACTACCAGCAGAGTCAGCCTCACCCGTCCTCTGTCCCCATTTCCACTCATCATGTTAATTAATTAGCCCCAAAGGCCACTCACCTGCTCCGTGCCACAGCTTCCCCCAAACTCTCGTCCCACAGATGCAACTGAAGGCCTTTGCTGGGGACAGGGGCTTCCACAATCTCCTCCTTTTCCACTAAAACGAGTAATTCCTGAAAAGAACCCCAAGAAACCACAACAAACCAGAGCCCAGGTAAATATCTGAGGTCAAAGGGTCCCTGTACATCAGGAATCCACACACACAAAGCCCGGCCTGCGGATGCTCCTGGTCCCTCTGCCCTCTCCCCACCACCTTCATCCATTCCCTCCCCAAGGAGCGAGGCCCACAGGGGCTGTCTCCCCACCGGCCTCTCTCAGAGCGGGACAGCACCCGCAACGAGGCCCAGACCAGTCAGAATTTTGCTTTCCCTCCTTTTTCGACCACGAGATCGGTATTCAGATCTGATGGGAAAGGGATCTGGAGGGACCTCTCTCAGCCTGAGAGCTCCGAGAAGTTGCCACCCCTGGAGGTTATTTGGGAACCGTGTAGATGTGGCACTTCAGGGCATGCTCTAGTGGCCAAGACCGCAGGGTTCTTTCTGTGTGTGTGTGTACAGTTGGACTTGTTGACCTCAAAGGTCCTTTCCAACCACGATGACTTTGATGGGCACGTGTCCTTACCTTGGGACCATCTGGCCATCGGTGGAGCAAACTCCAGAACATCGAGCAAACCTGGAAGACATCGCAACGCCTTCAGCATCAGCCCCACGAGAACATGCCCCCCAACACATCCCACCCAGGAACCAGCAAGCAAGAAATACCCCCCCAGTTTGTGAAAACGTATAGGAGGGGCGAGTGACAGCAACGGGCAAGAGTGGCCCAGCAGTCAAAGACCTTCCCATTGCTCTTGCATGTTGTTGGAGAGCTGTAGCTATCGCAGGAAGCCACAGCTCTTGGATAAACATGCAGCTCACACACCCTGACACGGCCTCAGATGGAATAAAGCAGAGTTATCTACTGCCTCTGGGTCACATCTGACTCCCAGTTGTGCCACCAGCCAGGCCCAGTGATGCTGGAGGGAGAAAGTCCCCTCTTATCCCACCCACTGTTCCAGCTCTGGAGTCCTCAGCCCAAGAAGGGCATGAACCTGTCGGAGAGGGGCCAGAGGAGGCCATGGAGATGCAGGGTGGGCTGAAGCCCCTCTGCCGTGAGGACAGGCTGAGAGAGTGGAGGGGGTTCAGCCTGGAGAAGAGAAGGCTCTGGGGAGACCTTGGAGCCCCTTCCAGTCCCTAAGGGGGCTCCAGAAAAGCTGGGGAGGGACTCTGGATCAGGGAGGGGAGCCATGGGACAAGGGGGAAGGGTTTGACACTGAAAGAGGGGAGATGGAGATGAGATGTGGGGAAGAACTTCTTTGGTGTGAGGGTGGTGAGAGCCTGGCCCAGGTTGCCCCGAGAAGCTGTGGCTGCCCCATCCCTGGAGGGGTTCAAGGCCAGGTTGGAGGGGGCTTGGAGCAACCTGGTGTGGTGGGAGGTGTCCCTGCCCAGGGCAGGGGGTGGCACTGGGTGGGCTTTAAGGTCCCTTCCCACCCAAACCATTCTATGATCTCCACTGAGCAAGAAATAAGGGGATTCTGCAATTCTTAATGACTGGAGAGCTACTTCCAACATGCCCCAGCAGTGGTAAATGCTCATCTGCAGGGCCCAACCCTGAGCAACTGCCCTGCAAAGGTTCTACAGTGTTGGGAACATGGTCCACACCGGCATTTTCTGCTGCAGAGGGCTGGGAAATACAACTGCTTGCTACGTTACCCAAGGGAGGCTGTGAGGGCAACCTAAAGGGAGTCTCCCAAGCTGGGATGGCACATCTCACCTGCCCAACGCTGCTGAGCTTAGGAGTCACCATCCATCCTGTTCACCAGAACCACCTTCCAGGCCAGGCTGGGGAAGAAGAGAGTCCAGAGCATCAGGCAATTGTCAGGGAAATACTGTGGGTACCCACCACCTCCCACCTCTCCCTGCACCCGGTCAGACCCCAGAAGTGTGTATCAGCAGTGACTGCTTTCTTCTAGCTACAACCTCCCCTCAACCCCCGGCCAGGGCCCAGCGACACCCCGATGCTCGCCCCCTCCCCAGCCCCCGGAACATGTATTTTCCTGAAATGTTGCCGGACAGTTACAGAAGCTCAAACTGAGCGGCGACCGTCGAGGAAAAAAGCAACCCTTCGCTCTCGGCTCCTTTTTGACTGCATCTGCCACACCACACAGGCAGACACAGCTTCGATAGGGCCGGGGTAGGCCTGCAGGCCCGTCACTCACCTTCAGCGGCCCCGCCATCTTCCCCGCACGTCGGGCCCGGCCTGGGAGAAGGAGGGAGCAAGGCCCTCCCGTGGCCGCGTTGCCCCTTCACGGCCCATCGGGGACCCGATGCGACGGGGCCGAGCGGCGGGAGAGCCCCTGGGGAGTGCGGATGACGGCGGATTGTCCCGTTGACGGTCCCACAAAACGTCCACAGCCACCATCACAGCAAGAGGCCGAAAGCGACCCGCGGTGGCCTTTTATAGGGCGGTAGCGCGGGCGCTGATTGGCTGTTGAGGCCGGGCTCTCCCGTAGAGCCTTCTGGGAGTTGTAGTTCGCGCTGCCTAGGCCCCCGCCAGGACGCTGTCTCCATGCCACCCCACGCCGCCGCTTCCTGCCATGCCATTCTAAAAGATCACCTGTCCCCTCCCCTCCCACAGCAGCAGGGGAGGCAGGGGAAATCCCATCCCCAAGCAGAGACGCCATTAATTGTATCCCCCTTGCACTGGGGAGGTGAGCCACACTCCTCCCCTGCTCCATTTAAACGAATCCCTGAGAGGGAGCACAAAGACAATTTCTCCCCCCTCTTCCCCACAAAATGCATTTCTGGGGTTGCTCTTCGAAAAGGTGAAGGCAGCCACCACGTTTTTCCTACTGCTTCCTCCCTTTTGGAAGGAGGGGGAAGGGTGGGGGGAACAGAAGGGAATTTTGTTGAAAATCCAAGTGTCTTTGCCCAAATACCTCCGTCAGGCTCCTGGTGCACGATCCATCCAGAATCGGCGGGAAAGGGTTTAAAATGAGACCACCTGCCAAGTGGTTGGAAGGGACTGATGGTGCAGCCATGTCCACTGCAAGAGATGAGGTGGAAAAGTTCACATGCCTGCTCCCAAGGCCTGGAGAAGGTGCAAAAAAGACGAGGGAGAACAATAATTAGTTTTTAATCTGTTCTGAGCAAAATTCACACATTAAAAGAAAACAAAAAATATCACAGTGCTCATGAACTGCCCCTTCAAGCTGGTAAACCCCTCTATCCCTCAACCTGCCAAGTAATGACAAAACAAGCCCAGGCCCCACTTAAAGCAGAAATTAGTCTGGAAATGAGCCCCAAACCCCGTGTGACCAAGCTCTTCTAAAAACAGCTCTTGTGACACCACTGGGGACAGGGGACAAGCAGCTGGTCCTGTCCCTCATGTCTTCCACGGATCCTGAGGCTGCTCTGCCCAGTCAGTTCCCCAGGCCACGCCAGGTCCTCCTTGGCACAGCCACTCACAGAATCACAGAATGATGCGGGGTTGGAAGGCACCTCTGGAGATGATCCAGTCCAACCCCCTGCCAGAGCAGGTCCCACAGGAACGTGTCCAGGTGGGGTTTGAATGTCTCCAGAGATGGAGACTCCACCACCTCTCTGGGCAGCCTCTGCCAGGGCTCTGACACCCTCAAAGCAAAGAAGTTTCTCCTCATGTTTAGATGGAGCTTCTTATGGTCAAGTTTGTGCCCGTTCCCTCTTGTCCTGTCCCTGGGCACCACTGGAAAAAGCCTGGTCCCATCCTCCTGACACCCACCCTTGAATTATTTCTAGGTGTTGATCAGATCCCCGCTCAGCCTTCTCTTCTCTGGACTAAACAGACCCAACTCCCTCAGCCTTTCCTCATCAGAGAGATGCTCCAGGCCCCTCATCATCTCTGTGGTCCTCTGCTGTCCCCTCTCCAGCAGTTCCCTGTCCTTCTTGAACTGGGGAGCCCAGAACTGGTCCCAGTGCTCCAGATGGGGTCTCCCCAGGGCAGAGCAGAGGGGGAGGATGACCTCCCTGGACCTGTTGGTCACAATTTTCCTGACACCCCCCAGGATGCCATCGGCCTTCTTGGCCACAGGGGCCCATTGCTGGCTCCTGGGCATCCTGTTGTCCACCAGGACTCCCAGGTCTTTTTCCTCAGAGTTGCTCTCCAACAGGTCAGCTCTCTTGCATGTCTTCCCCCAACCCCTACACTCCTGCAAAGCCAACCTAGAAATGTCCCTGTCACACCCAAAGGCAGGACAGAAACTCGCTCGTTGCAGCAAAAGCAACCCACCCCCAAAATTCAAACAAACTTGGAAAACGTCAAGTGTTTGGGAGATATTTTCTAAAGAAATGCTCCAACCAGGCAAAAAGATAAAGAAAATTGTGGCAGAAGGACATTTTCTGAATGAGCTCCATCAGTTTCTATAGGTTTAAAATTCATACCCTGTTCTGACACTGAATTCATTTCATGTCTAAGCAAATCCCAGGTGAAATCCAGAAACTAGTGTATCCAGTACGATGTACAAGATACACCGGGAGATAGCGAGGCTGGAAGGTAAAAATTCCTCTTGAGTCTTGTTCGGCAGAAGCTGGGGATTAATTATCAAACCAGCAATGAGGAACCCAGTAGGCAAAGATCAGAGTCGAACATCTCCGCTCCTCAAAAAAGGGATTTAGAGAAATGCCTAGGGGTGCTCAGTACTCCTCGGTGTGCGGGGTATGAACCCAGCTCCTGAAAATGGGCCAAAACCCAGGAATTTAGTCAGACTCACTAGCAAACATCATCACAAGCCCCAGTCCCGGCTTGGAGCTGTGCTGGGACAGACCCACATCAGCTAAAAATCTGTTTTCACGCTCTCCTCATGCTACTGGAAGCTGGTCAGGATTTCTCACAGGCCACCCCCCGACGCTTACTGTCAAGCTTTTAATTAAACACATGTTAATTGGCAACGGGGCAACCCCGCAGCAGCTTACGCTTTGGAAACCGCCGCTTGGTGCCCAAGAGGAGGAACGCCCACGTCCTTCCACCCTGCAGGTGGATAAACATTTTCCAGCCTCTGAAACTCCCACAGCAGCCCGGAGTCCCCGCAATTTAAGAGCAACTAGATTGGCTCATCACAGCGTCATCAAGTGACACAGGAAGAATGTCTGAGTGGGGTTTTTTTAATTACTCCTAAATGCCGCGCGCTGAAAGGCACAAAACTTCATCATCTCCATTTTGATGCTATTTTCAAGAATTGAAAGCTCTGATACCACCCGCCGGGGATTTCTTGCCTTTAGCACAGAAAGATAAAAGCAAAATTTACCTTACTCCACGGGGTCCTTGTCTTTTCATCTGGTGTTATGCTAAATGGTGATTAATCAGGGCTATTCCTGTAGCCATCCTTGAGAAAGAAAATCCCCACGCTCTCTTTAGCTTGGATTCCAAAACACAAACCCTACAAAATCCAGGAGACCGGCCGGTTCCTCGCTCCACATAAAAGTCTCCTCTTGTGCTTCAAGGTGCTGCAATAATGGCCAGGAGCTGAAAAAATTGAACATTAAAATGAATCAACGATACACAGAAAGATGCACGGAGAGATTAACAGCTCAGCAGCTGGCCGAGATTCTCCCAAACAACCCCAAAAAGCTGGCTCCCACATCAAGGGACCGTGGCCCGAAGCCTCATGGCAACCTCTCTCCGGAAAGGCAAGGCCTGAGATATTTTAAGCTCCTACAAACCAGGAGATGCCGCTCGCGATGGCTTGGACTGATCATCACCAACTTTCTTTCCACCACGGCAGGTCCAGAAGAGGAGAAATCAAAGGCACGCAGGGTAGCGATGTTACAGGGCAGTAACAGAACGATCCAGAAAGGGTTTGTCAGCAGAACATCAAGAAAACAGTCTTTACGTCATCTCCGAAACACCAGTCTCTGGAACAGGCACTTTTCAAGGCAACGGGTCTCATCTGAGCGTTTGGCACCACTGAGCAGCTACATCAGACGTGAAAAAACCCCCCCACTCTCTTCCACCTCTGGAACACGCAGGGAACATTAATTTCCTTAAATTCAGAAGAACAGAAGGTTGGGCCACTATTAACAGCCCACAGCGCAGCCAGACAGATGCACAGCAGGAGGGAAATAACATCCCAGCAGATGAGAAGGCAGAGGCTCCAGGAGTCCTTCGGTTCCCCGTGCTCAGAAATACGCTAAATCCAGTATACGCCAGCGTTCCCCTCACATTCACCGCGCATCTACCACGGCTGTTGATAAAAAGACCACAGACTGACAAAGATATCATAATTATGGACACAAACAAAGGTGTAGCAGAAGTAGGCTTTATGAAAATATTTAAATTCCGTGGCAAATCTCTGCATCAACATGGGCAGGGAGGCAACCAAACGCTTTGCAGCAGCAACTTCAGTTACCCAAACCAAATCTTGGATAGACATTTATTACAGGTAGTTTCTCTGTTCCTATTTCTTCAAGAGTTTAAGGCACAAAAGCCTGAAAAGGGCTTATAACATGTACATAAGTGCTATTATTTTCGCCGTCACCTCTAATGCAACAT
Organism: Nycticryphes semicollaris; assembly: GCA_013400055.1. NCBI lineage: Eukaryota > Metazoa > Chordata > Aves > Charadriiformes > Rostratulidae > Nycticryphes > Nycticryphes semicollaris. The sequence goes on from VXBJ01003997.1 coordinate 222,002, forward strand.
AATATTAGCTTAAATATATTGCTTGTCCATCCAGCTTATACAACATCCAGTAGAAAAACGCTTTCCCAGTTAGCAACAATTTGTTGCACAATATATCGATGAGATCGCTCTGACCCGTTTTCGCTGCGAGACCTTCAGTTTCACCGTATTCACTCCGACAGGACAGTGGAAGACGCGATGAAATCTTAACAGTGAGACCATCAAGGTGTGTCCAATGAAAAAAGCCCACAAGAAACCACCACCACCACCAAAAAAAAAAAAGGCATGATACACAAAAATAACGTTTAGACAAGGTTGCTGGTCAAAGTGTTTGAAACCGCTGGACTGATGGGGAATTATTTCCCCACACACGGGTGGAGAGACAAGGCAAACGTGCCAGAGACCACCAGGTGGAAGGCATTGGTCTGTAGAGTTTTGTAACACTCCTTTCTGTCTTTGCTCTCCAAAAATTCCAGTAGATCGCTTTCCAAATACCAGCTATAAACTTGCCAGCTCAAGATGACAGCTTAGGTTAAGCAGAACGTAAGCTTTCATCTCAGCAATTCCTTCCCGTGGTTCCAGCAACCTTACCCAGTCACTGGAAAGCTTTTCGAGACATTTCAGTGGTATCCAACAATGATTTTTTTTTTTTTTCCAAATAACACATTCGTGAGAGTTGGATCAAATGACTGAAGACAATTAAATGGGCAGCAAAACAGACAGATGGGCAGGAACCAAAATGCAAAAGGTAATTTTACTTAAAAGACGAACTTTTTTTATTGTAGGTTGGAGTAGAGTCTTTCCCCTGTGCCATCTCGTTGAAAGTTTATAAATTACAATTCCCAAGAAGTAGTAAGGGTTCATTTCAAGACAAAAGGACTAAAACTCTTGCAGTTCTAATTTCCACCGGGAATAAAAGTAAACCGTGATGCTCCTACGATACTCATTCCGTACAGGGAAGGGGCCACAGTCCTCTCCTGTACTTGGGAGTAACAGACCTGGGTGGAGAAAGGGCCACCCCTCGCTACCGCAGGATCCGGGTGCAGCGGGAGAGTCCGGAACGCGCTGGTGGGACGTCACGCAGCCCACAGCGCCTCAGCAATGAGGCTATAACACGGCCGGGATCTCTGAGGAGACAGTGTCCAAAGGCTGCCAGTGACAGTCCATCAAGGCATCGTAGAGCTCTTCACTCTGTTCCATAAACTGTTTATTTGCTTCGTGGACGTCCAGCTGAGGTGTCGGATCTGAAGGAGGGAAGAGAGGCAGACAAACAGGTCACAGGCCAAATGGGTTCTGAAAAAACCCACACCCCATAAACAGGTTAGTTTTATGAAAACAAACACGGAGGGACTCACAAAACATCCCCAGCACTTGCCCAATCATGAACCTGACCAGATTAGCCCTAGGGCTTTTTCTGCAATGGGAGAAGAAGTAACTACATCCAAATATTTCCCTTTTTCCAGTGGTGGTTGCCCCCATAGCAGAGTCAACAGAGAGAACGCATACCTGCACCTCGCAGCCCAGGGTGGCCACTTAAACGGCCAGAGAAGAAGGGCTGGCACTAAGGCACCGGACTGCAAAGTGGAGGAGCGGAGGCGCAGGCACACGTTCCGTTCTGCTCCCTCCACTACAGGGTCAGGGTGGATGGCGGGGGACGGTAGCGTCTGACGCTGCTGCAAGAGTCACCAGAGCTCGTCTGCCAAAGCCTCGAACATAGAATCATAGAATGGTTAGAGTTGGAAGGGACCTTAAAGATGATCTAGTTCCAACCCTCTGCCCTGGGCAGGGACACCTCCCACCACACCAGGTTGCTCCAAGCCCCCTCCAACCTGGCCTTGAACCCCTCCAGGGATGGGGCAGCCACAGCTTCTCCGGGCAACCTGAGCCAGGCTCTCACCACCCTCACACCAAAGAAGTTCTTCCCCACATCTCAGCTCCATCTCCCCTCTTTCAGTGCCAAACCCTTCCCCCTCATCCTAGGGATCCCCTCCCTGAATCAGAGTCCCTCCCCAGCTTTCCTGGAGACCCTTTTAGGGACTGCAAGGGGTTTTAAGGTCTCCCCGGAGCCTTCTCTTCTCCAGGCTGAACTCTCACAACTCTCTCAGCCTGTCCTCACAGCAGAGGGGCTCCAGCCCTCCCAGCATCTCTGTGGCCTTCTCTGGACCTGCTCCAACAGCTTCATGTCTTTCTGCTGTTGGTGGCCCCAGAGCTGGAGGCAGCACTGAGGGGGGGGGGTGTCTCCCCAGAGTGGAGCAGAGGGGCAGATTTCCCCCTCTCTCCCTGCTGGCCACGCTGCTGGGGATGCAGCATTTCACAGTTAATAACTCAAGAATTGCCAGCGACAGCCATATCTCCGAATACATCCCCTATTTTACAGTTGGAAGAAATGTTTGTGAATCATTTTGGAGCTGGAGAGCAGCCCAGCAGGTACCATTCTGCTGCTCCCAAGGCATGCTTAACGTGTCACAAAACCAGAAATTCCTCATATTCCTCAAAGCACTTGTGGGATGCCAAGCTCACCTAACCCACAGCCTAACACCACCCAAAATCTGAAGCTCGGGTTACCAGATCAGCACAATCCCACGGGTTAGTAGACGACTATCAGAGTCAAAGCAACTGGCCAACGGAATGGAAAAAACCTACAAAGCACATCAGGAATAAAATACTTGCAACCATTTTTGCTTTTAGCTACACCGTGAGGTAACACATCACAGGAGAACAGAGTTGCGGAAGAGGAATGACACACCGGCAATACATTATTTCCAGTCTCCTATAAATTTCAACATATTAATTTAATCAATGAGAAAAAAAGACAGCCCAGAGACATTCGAACTGTAGCACTGGTGTTGCTGGTTTCAGAGAAAGGACAGCTCTCTGGAACGCTTTGAAAAGCCATTAAGGGCATTCTCATTGACATCGTTGCTGATACCTACGGATCCTGCAAAGATCCAGCTGCTTTCGCCTGTTACCATCTCATTTCTCTATTTATTTTTTTTCAAGAGAAGAATAAGATACACTAAATAGTGCCTATTCCACTCAAGATGGAAATTTGGCAGTGCTGGTATGAAATGATGTTTTTCTTGCATCATTAAATGGAAACTGTATGTGCGTCTAAAACACCAACATGATTTAGTGGCCCATTTCAAGCAACGCAAAAATGCTGAGGGATGAGGAAAGGCTGAAGGACTTGAGTCTGTTTAGTCTGGAGAAGGGAAGGCTNAGCACACTGAAGTACCCTGGGCTCTAAATCCTAAGATTTTACAGAAAAAAAAACCAGAATACCTAAATTAAATTGTTTTTGTAGCACACTAGAAAAAATACTTAAAAAAAGGATAAAAGCTTGAGAATTGTAGAGGGCAGAAATTTCACTGCTAGTGAAGTCAATGAATTTCAGTCCTGCCAAGATTTAGACTGGGAACAGGAATTGTAAAATAAGGTTGCAGTTGAGCTAGGTGATAGCAGCCCACAGATTTTCTCAGACCTCAGATTTACTCAAAGATAAAGGTATATTATGCACTGAAATTAGGGGGCAATTTGAGAAATACACTCTCTAATCAGCGCAGAACAAACTAACAACTTCAATACTGAATTCAAGAAACGTACCTTCCAATGCATCCTCGCCCACTTCTTCATATGTCTGCAAGGAGAAAAACAAACACCTTAGGACAGCAGATATTTTCTCTTTTTCTTATGAACCTCACCTGTTGATTTGATTACTACTCTCACACACTGACTTTTATTTCAGACTGATCACAACACAATGCTTCAGACATAAGCCCCGTGTTCCACGCCGTGGGGGAGACCCCGCACTAAACTTCTAACAGCGGCAGTTCTTTGGATTCCTGTGGTGAAGCTGGGTAGCTCTTCTGATCTGCCCTAGCCTCTAGCTTACAAAGGATCCCAGAAGGCAGCTTTAGCATTGCTTGTCCAACTGCCCCTATCAAGAGGACCCTCCTACTGTTGACAACTGTATTTGACCTGGAGAGGCTGGAGAGTTGGGCAGAGAGAAACATTACGAAAGTCAGCGAGGGCAAATGTAGGATGCTGCACCTGGGGAGGAACAGGTTGGAGTCAATCTGCTGGAGTGAAGCTTGGTGGTGCTTGGTGGAGCTTTTCCAGTGGTGCCCAGGGACAGGACAAGAGGAAATAGGCATTTGAACATAAGACATCTCGACCGTAAGAAGTTCCATCTAAACATGAGGAGGAACTTCTTTGCTTTGAGGGTGGCAGAGCCCCGGCAGAGGCTACCCAGAGAGGTGTTGGAGTCTCCATCTCTGGAGACATTCAAACCCTACCTGGACACGTTCCTGTGGGACCTGCTCTGGTGTCCCTGCTCTGGCTGGGGGTTGGAGATGCTCTCCAGAGGTCCCTTCCAACCCCGTATCATTCTGTGATTCTGTGATTAAGAGACCCTTTGTGTCCTTCTGCCCTTTTTACCCCTCCAACCGCAGCGATATCCCCCGCACAAGCCAACCACACACCCCCAGGGTCTGCTCAACAGTTCTGCTTCCTCTTCCAGTAGCTACAGTAAGACCTCAGAGCTTGGAAACATAATGTGCCCACCACCGTTTTGCAAACCACCTCGTGCTTCTGTGCTGAGGGAGTGGAAATGTGAGGACATCGCGCCGTCGTACCTGCATCGTGCTCTGCGTGTATCCGTACTGGGGGTAGCTGTAGCTGTAACTGCCCGTGTTCTGGTCGTAGCCCCACTGGGCATAGTAGTTGTGATATTGTTGGTAATATTGGTTATAATTATAGTTGTACATCTGATTGTACTCCATTGGTTTCACACGATTACTTAAAAAAATAAAGCAGGAATAAGTTGCAAATAATGCAGAACAATTAGGGAAAAAAAAAAAGCAGTGAAATAGTTTAAGATACAACACATAGACATAGGCTTAGTCTAACATGCAAATTTCAGTCTTTAAAATATATTCACTATTTACTGCAGCAGTATGTATCATTTGCATACATTTGCAGAAAGAAAGAAGTGGTTTAAACTTAATGCCCTTTGCTGTATTCATATTCATCTTCATTAATAAAGGTTGCTTTCATTCTTTACGAGTTAATTTAGTGTCCCTTCCTGGCTTGGGGAAGGGAAGAGTTCAGGACTATAAGCCTCAGATTAGAACAATCCTGAACCACGATGCAGATATTTGGGGCCCTTTTTCCTTCTGATAAAATAAATAAAGTACTCTGCAGCTTCCTGAGACCAGGTACTGAGTCTTGCTTTACATGACGAGTTAAAGATTTAGGGCCTTGTAAAAGAACTGGGATTTTCTTTAGTAAGAATGGACAAAACCCCTCTTCCTTCTGCCACTGTTGTACAGAAGCCTGAGTGACAACTGGTTGTCCCCATTCCCACTGAACTGGGTGATCTTCAACCCACAGAGTTGGAAGAGCACGTGAAGTAAAAAAGGAGCACAAGTAGTTAAAAAAAACCCCAACAAACAGAACTTAAATAGCCCTTAAATAGTGAGCTGACTAAAATTCCCATTCCCGAGGAACTGGGAATCCCACCTGATTATCAAAGTTTGAAATAATGAGATGACAAATTTTGTTTGAAAAAAATGAAAGTATGTCACACATAAAGCTATGATGGAATTAGTGAGAAGTGGGAAGAGGGAAACATGAATCTTCTCACCACAATAAATCCCCTTTTTCTGCTTTTCTCTTCCTTATCCCCCCAAGACTTTCTGAGGTCACTGAAAATCTAAATATTATTCAAATAGGGAGCAATTACTATTATTCGTATTACCCTAGTGCTACGAGCCCCAAGTCAGACCAGGATCTCATTGTATCAGGTTCTGAACAAACACAGAAAAAAAAGTTAATCCCTGCCCCAAAAAACTTAAGTTTAGTAGACATTATAATAGAATTAGCAAGGTAACAGAGCTTTGCTATCCAGACATCAATAAGCAGATTTAGACTATCTCAATTTAACACAAAGGAATATAAACTTCAAAAGTAATATTTAAATACAGTGTGTGTGCTTGTGTAGGGAGTTCCTGGTGGACAACAGGATGCCCAGGAGCCAGCAATGGGC
>VXBJ01003997.1:228207-241419 GCA_013400055.1 Nycticryphes semicollaris
TTCTGTGATTCTGTATGTGTTCATATTTAAATATGTGTGTGTATTTACTAGTGTATACAAATAAAAACAGTGTAAAATGTTTAGTTTGGAACTTTTGTTCTATTTTTTTTTTTAATTCCTTCTCCTACTTCACTGTATTCGTGGGTATTCCTTCACTTTGTGATGGGAACATCCAAGAAATGCACCCAAACCACTAAAAGCCATTTAAAAATACCCGTGATTTCTTACAGAAACACCTGGCTGCTCTCATACTCACGCTTTTGGTATAGCCACACTCAAGCGTACAGGTTTAGAGCCCAACCCCACAGCTCCCTGACACTCCGTCAGCGCTCGTTTCTGTTCCAGTTCATCCGTGAATTTCACGAACCCGTAACCTCTGCAGAGATACAGGTAAAACATAAAAGCCATGCCTCTTTTTTTTTTTTTTTAAATAATAAATATTTACAGTGAAGTACAAACTGGTTTTGAATGAACAGTGAATGAACCACTTTCGTTAGGGCTTTTAGCAGAGATGAAATGATTCCGCCTTCCAGTTGCTTTTGCAAAACGCTTCAAACCATCTGTCGGTTTTCGGCGATATTTTCAAGGGCTTCACAAAAGCAAAGCAGTTCTTGTGCCAGTGGATTGCGGGGAATTGGAAGTGAGCTGACATGAGACGTGTCGAAATGCATGAACAGACAGTAGCAAAGCCTTAAATCTATCCTGGGAGGATACAGATAAACTAAACAGTTGCAAGTCAGCACAGGATTGACAAGACATCGGCACCGTTTATATCGGAAACTGCCCCACTGTGAAGGAAAACATCGCTTTCCTGTAGGATTGACCGAGATACACTTTCCACTCCAGTCCTTTTTTCAGCAGGAAAGTACTCAGGTTTTCTGTCATTCCTAAGAACCGCGTGGCCCCATTGTTGTTCTCAACTGGGGTCCAGAAAATGAGCTCTGAACATTNCTGCTCTGGGTGGCCCTGCTCTGGCAGGGGGTTGGACTGGATGATCTCCAGAGGTCCCTTCCAACCCCATAGCATTCTGTGATTCTGTATGTGTTCATATTTAAATATGTGTGTGTATTTACTAGTGTATACAAATAAAAACAGTGTAAAATGTTTAGTTTGGAACTTTTGTTCTATTTTTTTTTTTAATTCCTTCTCCTACTTCACTGTATTCGTGGGTATTCCTTCACTTTGTGATGGGAACATCCAAGAAATGCACCCAAACCACTAAAAGCCATTTAAAAATACCCGTGATTTCTTACAGAAACACCTGGCTGCTCTCATACTCACGCTTTTGGTATAGCCACACTCAAGCGTACAGGTTTAGAGCCCAACCCCACAGCTCCCTGACACTCCGTCAGCGCTCGTTTCTGTTCCAGTTCATCCGTGAATTTCACGAACCCGTAACCTCTGCAGAGATACAGGTAAAACATAAAAGCCATGCCTCTTTTTTTTTTTTTTTAAATAATAAATATTTACAGTGAAGTACAAACTGGTTTTGAATGAACAGTGAATGAACCACTTTCGTTAGGGCTTTTAGCAGAGATGAAATGATTCCGCCTTCCAGTTGCTTTTGCAAAACGCTTCAAACCATCTGTCGGTTTTCGGCGATATTTTCAAGGGCTTCACAAAAGCAAAGCAGTTCTTGTGCCAGTGGATTGCGGGGAATTGGAAGTGAGCTGACATGAGACGTGTCGAAATGCATGAACAGACAGTAGCAAAGCCTTAAATCTATCCTGGGAGGATACAGATAAACTAAACAGTTGCAAGTCAGCACAGGATTGACAAGACATCGGCACCGTTTATATCGGAAACTGCCCCACTGTGAAGGAAAACATCACTTTCCTGTAGGATTGACCGAGATACACTTTCCACTCCAGTCCTTTTTTCAGCAGGAAAGTACTCAGGTTTTCTGTCATTCCTAAGAACCGCGTGGCCCCATTGTTGTTCTCAACTGGGGTCCAGAAAATGAGCTCTGAACATTAAATTACTAAAACTTGCTCCGACAGCACCACTCAAGCAGGGGTAACACACGGGCAGCAACCCCTCAGCTCCGTGGAGACCCTTCGTACATCAGCCAGACAGAAAACAGTGACTCCCCTCCAACCCCAAAGGTCCTTTGCGTGAGATGCAGTGAGTCAGAGGCGACGCAAGAGCATCCAGGAGGGCAGTGCCAGGATCCCGAGATGGGATGGGCCGCCTCACGCAGCAGAAAGATCAAAGACTTAGGTGTGGGAGGTAAAGAGGAATCCATCTAGGCAGAGGAAGGAGTTTGGGAGGGAAAGGGCTTGTCTACCTGGGGAAAAGAACGAGCCGTAAGCAAGGGTGTAAATTTACAGCGTATTATCTATTCTGTGGGAACACTTAAACACCAAGTAACACACTCTTTGGAAAGCAGCATCACCTCGTTAGTAGATCCTCGCTGGAAGCTATTACAGAGCAGTTGGTGCCCCATAAAAATGCAGCATCTTTTACAGCAAGTGATACACACAAGTCCAAAAACCTATTTTTATACATATATGCAGGTACGTATGGGTGCTCCTTGCATACAGAAGACCAAATCACACTTCAGGCTTATCAACATACAAACTGGCTAATTAGGCAAGAACAAAATTACACGGGTACCCAGTCTCTTTAACTTGCCCTCTACAAAAAGACGGGCAAATCAAACCAGTGGAAGTCAACTTTTAAGTGAGTTTAAGTCAGTTTTAGGTGTTTGCACACAGAAGTGTCCAAGTTTCTAAGCTGCTACAAAGGTTCTTGCAGCCTTTCAGATGGGACCAGGAGTGTGGAAGGGAAGCTGGGAACACTGGAGTTCCAAAATACAGATGGACAGATAAAAGAGTTGAATGTGGTGCATAGGAATAAATGTTGGGTACAGCAAGGGAACCAGTGATTCTTCCTACTTTTCCACTTTTTTCACACCAATGGCTAAACCAGATTTTAGGACAGAAGAAAACCCACCAAGAAACCATTTATTCAGGGCCAGGAATTCCCTGGTAGATGTTCTGTACTGCCCCTGCAGTTAGAAGCCCCCCAGCCTGCACCCTCATCAGAAAGCAGGGATGCAGGCACAGCAGCACGGCGTCAGGCTCCCAGCTCCTCTCTTGCCTGGACAAGAGGTGCTGGGAGGGGACCTTCCTTGATCTACCAGCCCTGGCTGGAAGGGCCAGGGCTTCATTAGGCACATCCACAAGCCCCAGGTTCTTCTCTCGCATCACAGTGACACTTGCAGTTGCCTCAGCTTTGAGTAACTGCACAAGTCACAACAAAGCCCCTGGCAGCAACGCCCCAGCCCTGGAAGGGGAGAGCGTGGTGCTCTTCCCAGCAACGGGCCTTTCCGTCCCTGCTCCTTCCCCAAGCTTCCACAGATTCCCTCTCCTCAAGGACTGCATTTAGGAACAGTTCCCAAAGCCCAACTCATGGCCCAACCTGCATCATCCAACACCTATCTTGTAGGCAGGGGTTGAGGCAGCAAAACAAGAACTGCTGGGTTTACACCTCTGAGGAGGAGGAGGAGGCACTCAGAGCCCACCCTGGCAGTGTGGGTCTTGGGTGAGGTTGCAGCAGGAGGATGAGGGTGACTTCACAGCCAGAGAGTGACTGAGTAGCTCTCCAAGAGGTTCAGGTTGCAGATGAAGAAGAACTAAGGAGGCAGAGCAGCTCTGGAACAGGCTGCCCAGACAGGTTGTATGATTTCCATCCTGGGAGGTTTCCCAGGCTTCACAATTCATGGCTGACCTGCTCCAGCGCTGGCAGAGGTCCTGCTCAGTGGGAAGTTGGCCCAGAGACTTCCAGAGGTTCCTTCAAACCAACATGTCTAAGACTGAGAAACCTTATGTGAGAAAGAGGGGAGACCTACAGCCATATTCTAAGTCTTACCAGGACATTCTCATAGGCATTGCCTCAGAATATTGCATCTCACTGAAGCCACGTTCTGTTTCGAAAACAAGGATGCTCACCAACTTGTCCCTCTTCTGCAAAAATAAAGTTTCATTTTCTGCTATTTAGAAAATGTTTTAATCATGTTAAGAAACCTGACTTTTTGACATCTGTTTTTGGCAAGACATTTCCAGTGAAGACGAACAAGGCAGCTACTAAGTACCTGACAATGAATCATAGCTTTGTTTGCCCTACCCTATTTGAAACAAAACCCTGTAGAGCCTTCACAGGGATATACACTCAAGAGCCTGAAGACTGTAAAAGCACAATTCCCCCTTGAGAGCCCAGGAAAATGGTGTTTCAAGATTACTTGGACAGTTTTCAGCATTTTCAGAAGTGCAGTAACATAATGCCAACGGGAGTGACAATACACTGTGATGACTATCAAACCCCAAACGCACTGTAGACCGAAGGTCCAAGTACATTGCATTTTAAGATTACTAAAATCTAAGCTGATTCTTAGGATCAGAACTATTTTCCCTTTCTGCACTCTATCTTTCCTGTTGCTGCCTGTGAAGTGAAAGAAAAGAATGAATAAAAGATGACTTACTTGGATACTCCTGCCTGGTCCAAAACAACTTTTCCACCTCTACACGATGGATAAACTTTAACAAAAAATTCATATAACATGCCATCATCCACATCAGGAGTCAGGTCTCCCACAAAAAGTGAATATTCTGGACTGAAAGAAAACAAAAGAAAACTTTTTAAGAACAGTCATACAAAAGAATGCTGAGTGACAGCTAATTAGCCTAAACAATTGAAAAATGGTATTAAAGGACCATTGAATGGATATTTTAAAGCGTCAGCAGTTAAGTTGCTTAAGTGACTAAAATTTTTATTGACAGTGCTTTTCCAAGTTAATTCAAGCAGCAAAACTAATCTACTCGATACTGCTTTTTGTTTAAAAAGAATGTTGTTTTAGAATTCTCAAAGGATCTCTCTGGATGGCTAATGTGGCAAGAAAATATTAATGTCTCATTTCTAGATTTGCCATTTCCAATATACTGCTCTTAAATCATAAGGTATGAATTAAGATACTTGGATGCCAGAAAGTTTAAATATCTTAAAAGACACTCCTGATACATCTGCTGTGTTCCTGTCCTCCTCCCTCTGCTAAAGACTCCCAGGGCAAGGGGCTGGAATCAGAAAGGCTTGTCGTCATCCACCTCCTTTTCCAGAGCAAATGGAACTGTAAGAATTAGTTACCAAACATCAATCTCCCTCTTGGCCCTGGCTGTCACGCCTTGATTCTAATCTAGAGAGGTTTTTGTAAAGGTTCATAAATAATAATCTAAAATAAAAATATAATTAGGGAGATATGACTAATACTACACTAATAAATTGCAGGACTCTGCTGCTTTCGCCCTCACGCACACCTCCCTGAACAACTCCTTGGTGTTATAATTACTGTAACCATGTAAGCGTTTCTGGGCAGGTGTTGTGAAAGGAATTCACCCTCCCCAAACCTCAGGAGCCTAAATCAACCCCTTCCCCTCCCTGGGTACCTTCCCCTGCCCATGGAGAATGATGGGCTCCTCCAGAGGGCAATTCGGAGTGCCCTTCTCTCTGCTGGCTGTGGTGGGAGTCTGGGCAGTTACATCAAGTGGTGTGAAACCACTGCATTTACCTTCACAGAATCACAGAATCTCAGGGATTGGAAAGGACACTGAAAGATCATCCAGCCCAATCCCCCTGCCAGAGCAGAACACCCAGAGCAGGTCACACAGGAATGTGTCCAGGTGGGTTTGGAATGACTCCAGAGAAGGAGACTCCACAACCTCTCTGGGCAGCCCCTTCCAGTGTTCTCTCACCCTCACTGTGAAGAAGGTTTTTCTCATATTTAAGTGGAACCTCCTCTGTTCCAGCTTGTACCCATTGCCCCTTGTCCTATCATTGTCTGTCACTGAGAAGAGCCTGGCTCCATCCTCCTGACACTCACCCTTTCCATATTTATAAACATTCAGGAGGTCACCCCTCAGTCTCCTCCAAGCTAAAGAGACCCAGCTCCCTCAGCCTTTCCTCCTCTGGGAGATGCTCCACTCCCTTCATCATCTTTGTAGCCCTGCCCTGGACTCTCTCCAGCAGTTCCCTAAACGTTATATGGCATTAAGATGGGATATATAGAAAGCACTAACACGCTACAGCATCACACACACCTACAGCGTGTGCCAAGGCAGCTTAACGTAATTGACATTTTTAATTCTGGGCTTTAATTATCGGGCCCTGCTCGACAAAACGGTACAAATATTAGTTGTACGCATCCCAGAAATGCTCTCCCACCCGCATTTCCTCGCTGTACATCTCATCCAGCAACGAACAACTTGAGGGTTTACATATTTGGAATAGTCTTTGCAAGGCAACTGATGGAGAAGCATTAAGCAGGCAAAACAAACACTTGAATATCCAGCGCTTACCTGTTATCGGGCTGTTTTCCATACGTTGCATAATTCAACTTAAATCGCTTTGCCTGAAACAGAGCAGAAGTGAATCCAAACGATTAGGGAAAAATACAATAAGCTTATTACACACAGCTTTCTAAACACTGACAGGTGCTCAGTGCAGTCAGGTCAGCCCGTTAAGGTACAAATGACAACGTTTTATTGATGTCAGTGCGGCTCTAATAATGCAAATCGGCAAAGAACCTGCACTAAGACATCAGGCTCATCTTTACTTCAGTGGTTTATAAAGCTAGTGACAGAGAGGTGAACCTGACTTAGCACCAAATGTTTTTTGTCTTTAAGCAAGACAGGAAAACGGTGGTGCTAATAACAAATATTAAAATGATTTGTTAATTGTAAGGCCTTAAAATGAAATGTCAGCACAGACTGTTGGACATTTGTGATTTACAAGAGCACTGGCAGACCAGAATCCGCCACATCAGAAAAAGGAATCAATCCCTGAGTCTGGAAGTACAGCTGAACACTTTACTAAGGTTTACTTTACTCAAATTGAGGTTTTTCTGAACGCCTTACCTCTCCTCAGACACTTGAGGCCTCCCTAAACTTTGCATCTCATTTTCTTTCTAAACTAATTTCCCAGAAGCCCAGATGTGTGCCCACTGGCACATCTGGAACTCTCTGCTCCCATCCTACCAGGACTCAGCAGCTTGACCCCAACCCTGCATACTGTGTCCAGTTCTGGGCTCCCCAGTTCAAGGACAGGGAACTGATGGAGAGGGGACAGGACAGGGCTACAAAGATGATGAGGGGACTAGAACATCTCTGTAATGAGGAAAGGCTGAAGGACTTGGGTCCTTTTAGCCTGGAGAAGAGAAGGCTGAGGGGGGATCTGATCAACACCTAGAAATACTTCAAGGGTGGGTGTCAGGAGGATGGGGCCAGATTTTTTTCAGTGGTGCCCAGGGACAGGACAAGAGGGAACGGGCACAAACTGGACCATAAGAAGTTCCATCTCAACATGAGGAGGAACTTCTTTGCTTTGAGGGTGGCAGAGCCCTGGCAGAGGCTGCCCAGAGAGGTGGTGGGGAGTCTCCATCTCTGGAGACATTCAGACCCCACCTGGACACGTTCCTGTGGGACCTGCTCTGGGTGGACCTGCTCTGGTCGGGGGTTGGACTGGATGGTCTGCAGAGGTCCCTTCCAATCCCACATTATTCTGTGATTCCCATTCAAGTCTAGACCAAGATCTAAGGAGCAGCTGCTCTTCTGCCTCAAAATCCTAAGGGTGTCAATCCCTTGGGAATTCTTAGACAATGCTTAGCACACAACAACCCAAGCAGCACATCACACAGCACAATGGTAATTGCTATTTTCTTCTGAACCATATCTGACAGAGGAAGAAGCAAAGGACTGGACTCCTTTTACAAGAACTCTGGTGGCCAAACTCACCTAGACAGTAGAAGACCTAAATTGGATTCCCTCATCAGCTTGAGGGGCTTGAAAACCACTTTCCTCTCTCTCAACAGGCACCCAAAGCACCTCTCTCTCCACACTACACAGCGGCATGGGGGAATGTGGCCACAGCAAGGCTACTGTGAGCCCACAGCCCGGAGATCAGGCCGTTTGCTTAGTACAGCGGAGGACTCACGGTGCTCCTGTACCTTGGATGATGTACTTTCCTCCCTCAAAACCAGCAGAAACAATTCTTGGGAAATAGAGCAAAGACTTAACTCTAGGCTATATTTGTGTTCCTTGCATGCTTGGGCTCACTGGTGCGCAGTGGTGGAGAACTCTCTTTCTGGGGACCATTTACAAGCCAACACAAAATTTAGGTTCCACTCTGAAGCACTTCTCTCAACTTTTTTTTTTTTGGATTTCACTCTTCCTCACAATATTTTGAGTTGAAAATCAATGAGACACCTGACAGCACTTTCACTCAAATGGCAACTGTTATTCCTTTGGCTGATCTGGTATTTAAAAATAAATAAAAGAGTGAGCCACATTCAGCCTTCTGTAAACAAGAGGAAAAGCATCTAAACACAAGGGACGAGAGGACAGTTGCCTGCTGGGTGCACTGATGGAGGCTGCCCATGCTGGGTCTCTGCCTGACATCTGTAATTCCCTCCGTGTGTCAGGTAAATCATCCCTCTACGCTACATTTTGAATTGAATTGTGGATAAAGGCATGTATTCCCGAAACCAACCTTCAATTATGATATTACTCCTTGGGAGAGCTACTCTCTTTCTCTCTCTAGTGAGTACAGAAGGCACTGAGGAAGATTAGGCTCCCTTAACTGGGGGCTCTGATTTGCAGTATAAGGGTACATTAAACAGGACAGTGGAATGGACACCTCCAGGCCTCCCATCGACCCCGGTTAACAGGGAGCACCATCCTCTCAAGAAAAAACACCTGAACTTCCCAGTTTCCTACTCAGGGTGTTAACTACACCAAAACAGGCAAGCATTTAATATCACAGGTGATTCTAGAGCTGCTTTATGAACCAGTCGCCCCAGTGACTGTAGCCAGCTCCTGTGGGTACAACAGGCTGCTGTGTCAGCCGTCCCCTTTGAATCTACCACACATTTGAGTCAACACCCTAAAATTAGCCTCTATGACTGCGGTTCTTCCTCTTCTTCCGAACTACCCAGCTTTTATGTATCTGAGACATTTGTCATGTATTGCAATTATACAACGGATTAGCTCTTTTTCCATTTTATCCACTGTAAACAGGTTTGAATAACTGTTGTTTGCTAAGGGCCAAGAATAATGCAGGGCGTAAAGGTCATGTTACTCTTGCAAATCAAAGTTCCTCAAAACTCAGCGCGAACTTGCAAGTTCAGGTTGTACACACACATCTCAGAAATACAACGGTTTTATACCTAAATTTTACCCAGACGTTCACACAGAAATTAGTATTTTTTTCCCCAACAATTTTCCGAGCAAGAGCACTAATAGTTTCATGCTCATTCGTTTAACTCTGAAGAAAAGAAGAATCCCAGTTTGCTAACTCTGAATTTGTCTGTAATAAATCAAAATATAGATTCTGCACTATCTATTCCTTCCCAGTTTTGCTTCCCAACCTGCTGATTTCATTTACTTACCGGTGTAGCACCAGGAAGCGGTTTTCCATTGATTTTATGTAAACATTTCTCTGCTGTAGCTAGATCTGCAAATTCTACAAAGCAATAGCCTGCTGGAATTCTGAACACACGACACAGGAGAAGGGGAGAGAAAGATTTCAGATTTAAAACACATTTGAGAAGGAATATTATATTTTTAGATAACTGGTAGGAAATTTGTTGTCGTTGCAACACTTAGCACAATTTCTTTTTCAAAGCTAAAGAAGCTTGCAAAGTAGTCTTGGATCTCAAATAAAGTGGCAACCCCTACTTACCAGTAAGTCACGTCAACATAAGCACATAGAAAATTGTTTTGCTCACAATTAGTTCGCTTCCTATATTGACTACAAACTTTCCCACCCAAGTTTAAATAAAACTGAAAGGACAAGATTTACACCACGAAGCTACTTTCTTCTGTGTGCAGTCACTTGTTTTATGCCAAATTAACTCAAAAGCTTCTCCCATCGCTCTTTCTAAGTCTAGACTTCCCACCTCTGCCAGCATCACGGAGCTGCACCAGTGCAACGATTGACACAGGCTGGTCCCTGGAGCTGGCAGCCCAGGAGGTGGGATTCCCGTGGGGAGCGTATGGCAAACATAATGGCACTCCAAGTGAGTGCTGAAGCACTGCAGGATGAGGGCCAAACCTTGGTCGAAGAGCCAGCAATCATCCTCTCCATTGCTATCATCAATATACCCGTATTGTTGGCACCAATGGTGAAAAGCTCAAAGGGAAAATCACTGCAATATGGACAGGACCGGAGTGATGGGCAGAGGGCGAAGGGGTCAATCCAAACGCACTGGTAGAACAGACTGAGAACAAGCATAAACAGTTACCCTGTCAACCTGTTTCGAATGATTTTTACACTCAGTACAAGCTCTCCCATGGTGGCAAAGGCTCTTGAAACAAAGTTTTCATCCATATATGGCTCCAGCTATAAAAGCAAGAAAAAAAAAAAAAGTTAGACCAAGGCATCTACAAAAAGGAGAATATTTGTGTCAATGTCACCCTAAGCAGTTAAAACATTATTGAGAAGTATTTTACCCTTACACTTCAAAAAGAAGGCTCATTTAAGAGGGTCGATGCCACTCAAAACCAGCAGGCATGCATGAACCAGGCTCAACAGTCTGCAAAGTGGAACCCAAGAGACAGCATGAATTTCAGAGAACAGGGAGCTTTCACAGAAGGACAAAAGCCACTCAGAAACATACAGCAACAAACTGAGCGTTCACTACACGGAGCAGGGGACAAGGAGGTGACAAGGCTCCTGCTCTGTATGCCAGGGTGACCAGGACACAGGCGCTGGGGAGCCCAAGGTGCTCTGATGAAAGGGGCAGGTAACACAGCCCCCACCGAGCTGGGGTCGGGGTCTGCAGGGCCGTGTCTACCTCCCACAACCCTGGAGATAATCAGGGCAGCGCTTGGAGGGGAGACCCTTAACCGCGTCCCGCAGGTCTGAGCTTTGTTCTACACGGGGGTGCACTGACTGTGTCCATGTCACAGGTGAGGGGGGTGGCAGCGGGGACATCAGAGCGCGTGTGAAGTGGCACCGTGTGAGTGAACACGCTGGAGAGCAGGTGTCTGCGTGGTGTGAGGGAGTGAAAAGTATGAAATGGCACTGCAACGTGGACCGAATTCATGACGGGCTGAGGGAAAAGGCTGCCTCTCTGTGTAAGAGAAGGCAGAGGAGGGAACTAGCCAAAGTTCAGGTTTTGTGCAATATGCATTCTGATGGGGAGTGCTGCTTCTGACAGGTAACACGGGGTCAGAGTGTGGGGGGAACATATATAGCCCCATATAAGTATATATATATATATATATATACATACACCTGGACGAGTGGCCTCCTGGTAACTGACAGCCCTTTGAGTGTGTTCATGTGTCCGTCAGGTACCAGGTGGCTCCGTCACCCATGTGCCTGATAGAAGGTGCACTACGTGACAGTGGGTCACCAGAATGCACTCACGCGTGCAAAAGTGCCCAGCAGATGCCCCACGGCGGTGTGAGTGTGAAGCTGAAAGGACTCCGCTGCGTGTGCCAGAAGCAGGAGGCAGCACTGCTCTGTACAGACACGCCAGGCAGAGGGTGATCTCCCTGGTGTGTGTGCACAGCAAAGCCGGGCTCATAAAGGTATAGGTGACTACGTGTACGTGTGTATTTCATAGAGCTAAGGCCTGCTTGTGAGAGAGGTGACCGAAAAAGATGGCTTTAAGATGGAGAGGTGGTAGGAAACCCATTGTGTGGGTAAAAGGGACAGTGACCTCTGTGGATCCTGACTGCGTGAGTGTGTCAGTGTACGCGTGCAATGGCAATGGCAAGCTTGGTATGTGTGAGTGTGCGCGTGTAAGAGAAGCACCCAGTGGGATCCTCAGTGACGTGCGGTGTTGAGTGTACACACACACACATGTGAAAGAGGCTGAGGAAACCTACAGGCTGCACGTGTTGTGTGCAAGCAGGACTATGCAATGTGCTGCTGTGAGTCTGTAGGAAAGGGGCTGGAGAAAGGTGTGCGTGCAAGGTACAGGCAACATGGAAACTGTGATCCGCTGGTGTACCTGCATATGCAGGTGTGTATGCACACGCAGGTGTATAAAAGCATGTGGCAGGCAGCAAGGACACTACGACACAGCAGTGGGGGTGCATATGTGAGTGTAAAAGCGGCAGCTAGTGCAGACACAACGTGAGCACGTACACACAGGTGTGTTGTGGGGGTGGCAAAGCACTACAATACGCTGGGTATGAGCACGCATACGTGAGTGTGTATGAAAGCGTGTGTGTGTACAGCAGCAAGCAGTGAGGGACAGAGCTACATGAGTATGATGATCCTTACAAGTGTGAGTGCACCCGCAGGTGTGCACGTGTGTGGGGCTGGGAGTGAGGGGTGCTCTTGAGCAGGTGCATACAAGCAGGAGAGAGTGTCTAAGCGGCTACAAGTGCGAGCACAAGCGTGTGAGCCCAGCAGCACAAGCATGAGTGCGAGCATGCGAGTGTGTAAGTGCCTTAAAGCGTATGACCGTGAGCGTGTAAGTGTCTACAAGCACAGGAGCATATAAGCCAGCGTACAAGCCCTAGAAACATGCAAGCGCACAGGCTTGTGAGTATGTGAGTGTGTAAGTGCCTAACGGAACATGAAAGTGTGAGAACACCTCAATGCCTGCCAGCCTGAGCACAGGTAGCACGGCACACTGGCATAAGTGCCACCAGCATGCCTGTCACCCTGGCTAGTCACTCTGGGGGGTGTGTGTGTGTGTAACTGTCTGTGAGTGTGCAACTGCCCACAAACGTGCCTGTCAGGTTGGGGTCAGCGCCTCTGAGCGTGTGTTTGTGAGCGTCAGCGTGTGTGAGTGTGTGTGTCAGCCCGCGTGAGCCCGCCAGCGTGCACAGGAGCGAGTGTGGGTGAGAGTGTCAGTCAGCTCGGGAGTGTATGCGGGTGTCAGAGCGCGTGAGAGGGGCCGTGGAGGCTGTGTCGGTGCGTGAGGGTGTCAGGCAGTCAGTGTGAGAGCCTGTCAGTCAGCCGGGGTGAGGGTGTCAGTCAGTCAGTGAGTGAGGGTGAAGGTGTCAGTCAGTCAGTGCGCCCCAGCCCGCCTTCGCCCCGGGCCCGGCAGCCCCACCGCCCTCCCGGCCGCCCCGCTGCCCGCCTCACAAAGCCCCGCGCGGGTCCCGGCCGGACACTCACGTCCCCCATCCACAGGCTGGCGGCCATGCTGCTGCTGCTCCCCCCCCAGGGCCCGCGGCGGGCTTAGCGGGGCCGCGGCTT
>VXBJ01003998.1:0-31218 GCA_013400055.1 Nycticryphes semicollaris
GTCTCTGGCTGGCGAGCAGGAGCGCGGCCGTAGGCGGGGATCGGCAGCGGAGCGGGGTTAATCGGCTTTGGGAGGCTCAGCCTTGGTGCAGACGTTGATGGGATTGGGTTGGTCTGGAGGGTGAGGGGGGGAAATCCCGGCTGTGGAGGGGGTAAAAGTGAGGGGGGGGTGAGCCGAAGTGGGCCGAAAGCTGGGAGGTAGGGCTTTAGGACATTGCCTCCAGATCGGGGCTGCTCAGTGCAGGTGTGTTTTTAGGGCAGGGTTTCTAGAAGCGCCCTCCTCCTCCCGATCCACTTCGGAATTGTCCCCAGCTCTCCGAGTACTTTACTCGTGTGGTGTGGCTGTAATTGCCGTGCCCATTAGCAGGCGGGTGCTCCTCTGGTTACCCGGAAAAGTGTTGGCATCCCGCGTGATCTGGTCAGCCAAGCACGTTCCACCCGTTGGCATGTAATTTGACTTGTTTGCATCGATCCGGCTCCTGATAGGAGGCTTCTTCCCAGTGATTGCTTTTTCATTACGCTGTCTCTTGATAAATTAGAGCTATAAGCAGATACACTGATGTGATAAGCCTCTCGGGGTTTTGTAGAGAGGGGTGGGGAGCTCAATAGACTCACTGGTGGAGGAATGCTGAATTTAAGGAAGGAAATACCCCTTAGTCAGTAGAAGTTACTTGTGGAAGAGATGTGTTGATAGCTTGCATGGTTCATCTTGCATGTGTGCTCTTTTCTATCTATTCCATGGCCATATGAAAGTTTCTGTTCCCAAATCTGTTTCCACAGGGGAAGGGAAGAGATGGTTAAAGGAAAAAATGCACTCTCTCATCTAGTTTGTTAATTTGCTGCATTGGGATTATAACATATAATATCAAGCAGTGGAAAATGCTTACATTTTACGTATTATTGGAAAATGATTTATGGTTTTAATAAGTCTTGCTGTAAAGAGGCTTTAACATGTCAGGCATTTCAGAAGTGGCCCATGAGAATTTTGAGTGACTGTGTGTAAACCCATGGGGTGAGATTGCTCAGGTGGTTGTTGGTCAGTTGGAGTAATGTTTTCTGATATGGAAGATCACATCTTTTCTTTTGGGCTTGGAGAGTCTGACTTCTTGAATTCATGAGCTGTATAACAAGATGTTTATACGGCAAAATGTTGTAGGTCATATACCATGTACTTCAGGAGTTTTTGTTCTCTGAAGTAGTTAGATTTTAGGTTAGACTGTTGAGGAGTCAATGTAATTGATCCTTGAGCTTGTACAATGTAATTTTATTCCAATTCTAGCTAATGTGTTTTCACCTATGGTTGACCTCTGGCCTTTGTGTCAGTGCTGGCCTCTTGGTTTAGGTCCAGTATAGGGACCTCACTTTTCTGCTTCTGGACAGCATAGAAGTTGTAGGTCTGGACTGGCCAAGCAGCTAGTTTAACATCATTCTGTATGTATGATTTTTAGAAATTGTATTATGTTGCTAATGTTGAGGTCAGTCCCAAAACAATTTTTTCAGCCAAAGGTTATTCAACTTCATAGGAGTAACTAAAGTGTCTATATCCATGAAGCTGAAATTCTGATGGCAATTAAGTATTATCTGTCTAATCATAATCGTGTGCATGGAGGTAGATAAACCCAAGGCATAACGTTTTTTTTGTGCCTTTCTGGTGCATGAGCTGTGAGATGGAACAGCTAGCATAGGGTACCTGCTGTAAAAGTGTTTTCAACACTTAGTAGATAATGTAAGATTGGGCTTAAATATTTCAGGAAGATAGTGTGAAGAGGTAGCTGATATTTAGTGTGGGGTTGTTTAGAACAATGTTGTTATGGTCAGGCAGATCCTCTTAATTTTAACAAGAGTCATATACTTATGTTTATGCAGTTAGTACAAAACCAGTAACAGGCAATTTTTGTAGGCAGTTTGTGCCTACACAAACCTAACAGACACATACACTTAACAATCTGTAACAGAGCAGTCTGAAACTGTATTGAAGAAGCTCTTCCATCGCGGTCATACATTTCATTACTTCCTCTCTTTTATCTAAATTCATGTTTTGCTTCTGCTGACTCACTTATATTTTATGCATCTTATCCTTGTTCAAGCTCTGAGTATTAGAAAGTAGTATGTTTTACGGTACTGGCAGGTGGTGTAGGTACACTGAGGAGTGTTATCCAGTGTTTTTAGCTTGATAGCCACAGTGCCTTTTGGGATGATCTTACAAGAGCACATTCTGTCTACAAAGGGTTGGTTCTTTTATATACTTCATTAGTTCATTGATCCAGTGATGGTAATAGTGATGGCAGAGCTCTTCGTGTAGTAGTGTCTCCTAGTATTGCATCCCTTTGAGCTTCTTTGGAATTCTTTGCTCTATGTCACAGCTCCTGTGGTTCCTTATGCTGTAGTTCTTAATTACATGGCTTGAGATTATGGAAAAGCACTGGAAAATACCTTTCCCCTTGAGTGGTTTAGCCACTGTTCTTGTTGTAAATTGGATGTGGTTAAAAGTGTGTGGTTTTTTTTTTTTTTTTTTTTTTGTCTTTGCAGCACAGTAGTACTTGGTCTTTTGCCTTCATCCATGCATTAAACTGCAGTCAAAGTCTTACTTGACTTAATTATACAGGGTTTTTATGCATGGCTGAGAAGTGGTCAAATAACGTGTGCTAACTGCAATGCAGATGTGCCCCAAGCTATACTGACCATAAAAGAGATTGAATCTAGCACTTCTGACTTTGGCTTCTGTTGTCTAGAATCCAGCAACACTTCCCAGCAGTTGAAGGAGAAGATAGAAATTATCTTTGTAGCTTAAAAGCTAGAAAAAGCTACTAAGATGTCAGTCTCGGACATATAGAAGGAAGTTGTATTGGTAGTAGTAATTGTTTTTCAGTGTTTCTTCTAGAAACTGGTTGATTATGTTCATACAACCTGAAAAAGTTTAATGAAATTTAAAAACAGTGCTAATCTAGAAGCTGTAACATTAGACATAAAAACATTTTCCTTATGTTTCAGGTATTTGCCTATGTGTTCCATTTTCTATCTGCCAGTTTAACATTTTATGTATGGGGTCAGTGTCACTGAACGACTTAAGTGACCCATTCAGCTCCCCAGTGCTGGCATCAAATACATGGTTTGTAGCTAAATGTGGATTGCATGATACAATAGTGTGTTGTGCATGAGAAGTCAGTGCGTATTTTACAATCCAAATTTTTGTTTGTTTTTGAAAGGAGTAAGACTTGTGGAATCATGCTGAATGGCTGGCTGTTGGCGTTTTCCTGCCTGTCTCCAGTCTAAGGGTACTGTCACCAGTACCGTTTTGCCTGTTTCAGTCACATTTGACAAGGGGGAAGAGATCTTGGAGGTACTTAAATTCAAACAAACCTGTGGGGGGAAAAAAAAAAATGTCTTAGAGGCTTAGAGGAAGCCAGACCGTGGAAGTGCTCAGCTCAGGGAAGATTGCACTGTACCTACCTTGTGTGTTGTAGCAGAGAGGCTTTATAAAAACACTTAATTGCAGGAAAATTTTATAACTAACTGTGGGATAAGTATACATGTATGATCTTCATTACTGCTTAAGGAATTACTTGCTTACAATAGGGTTTTCAAACCTGATTGTGAAATCTGCACTTAGTGTAAATTGATGCTTGCCAGACTTTGCAGTCAGCCAGAAAAGTCTATGATGTACACACTCCTGTTCCTTCTCATTGTAGTGTCTCCACTGAAGTACAAAGTGTAATACTTAAACATTAATTGATATTCAGGTGTAACAGATTCTATAGGAAAGTGTACAGAAGACTCATGCTGGAAGAAGTGAAAATTGAAAAGTTACAGCAAGGAAGAAAAGTTATGGGAAAACATAGCTTCAAAGTGAGGGGGGAAAAAAAAACTAGAGGAGGAGAGTACTAAAGTAACACAGAGAAAATAGCAGTATTCCGGTATTCCTTTGTCCGGCTGTCTGACTGGCTTATGTAGTGGGGCTGGCAAGAAGGAACATGTGCCGTGTCTCAGCCACTGCATTTCTCTGGCACCATGACCTGAATCCACCTTGATCAGTGGACTGGAGTGTTCAGGCACATGTTCTGTTGTGGTGATTCTGTTGCAAGCACATGAAATTTTGGAGAAGTGTGTGTCAGACAGCTGGGGTAAGAGCTTAAACCACAGTAGAGAGGCTTACTCGTCTTTTGGAGTTCCTATGATGAGAATATTTCATGATGAATATGGCACTAGAACTCAAGTATGATTGTAGTGTTTGTCATAATCGTTTTTGTAGATGTAACATGGTACAATATGATAATAAAAAATGAGTTTGTACATTTGCTCTTTAGAACAGCTTTGTGACACTGCTTAGTATAGTAATTAACTTAGACAAATTTGTTTTCAATTTACATCAAAATGTGAATTTGACTCTAAATGAATATAAACCAAATGTCAAATGTGAGACACAAAGAAAAAAGTTCCTGAAGTTGAGTAGCTGTAAAGCAATATTTATACCAGCACATAGAATTATTTAGTTAGCATAGAACTTAGATAATTTCAATTATATAAATGTTCCTTTTTCTTTATACCTGTATGTATACATAAATTCATCTTGCGAGTTCTAAGCACGAAGAAACAATGAAATATGAACTGCGACTCCAGTCTTGCGGGCAGAATTTTTAACTGTGTCAGTGAGAGTAACTGATCCTATTACTAGAAAATTTTGAATATTTAGGTGGGTCATTTATATAGTCTTTGTACTTACCTTTTTAAACCAGTGAAGCTACTAATTTGCATTAAAACTTCTGGGAATAATTCTGTAAAATAAAGTGGTAAAAGGATGTCTGTCCATTAATTGATACTGTCTACTTTTCTCTTTCAGATTTGTTGAAGGAAAGAGGT
Source organism: Nycticryphes semicollaris (assembly GCA_013400055.1). Classification (NCBI taxonomy): domain Eukaryota; kingdom Metazoa; phylum Chordata; class Aves; order Charadriiformes; family Rostratulidae; genus Nycticryphes; species Nycticryphes semicollaris. The sequence goes on from VXBJ01003998.1 coordinate 4,857, forward strand.
GTATAAAAGCCCTGTATAGGGGGTAACTTTTGTTTTCCTAGCTTAGGAAGTTTACTAAAGTTACATGCTTTTAACAAATTATTTTTTTCAATAAGGTCTATCTGATCTTTCGGTTGAGGGGGAAAAAAATCAATCTAAATCTTTTTGTAGCGTACAACCAGAGTGGTTTATTAATGTAAGTTGACCAGGATGGGAAAGCATTTTTACCATTTTTCACAAACCCAAATTCTTTTTATAATTCCATGAAAATGGGAAATTATAAAAGTAACATGCTTCTTTTTGTGAAATAGGAATTATGTAGATTTAAAAAGTGTGTGAAATACACTGCAGTGTGCAGTTTATCAACAAAATAGGTTGAGCAAATGTTGTCTTTTTTTCCTCCCCCTCTGCATTTTGGGTAATTAGGTAACTGATTTTTCTAAAAGATGAATATAATGTTTATAGATGTACTTTTTAGGCAGTGAAAGATTTCTAAGGTCACCATCAGATCCTCTTTTAAATACATCTCACAGACTTCCTATCTTGTCTGCGAGTGTAATTCAACCTGTAACTGAGAGTCTTTGAAGGTAGTTTTCTTTTGGGACCCCACTTAGTGAGTGTCACTACGATGTGTTGCACTGATGCTATTGAGAATCCATCTAATCAGAGGAAACTGAAGCAAAGGCACCTGAGATCATAAACAGTGTTACTCCAGGATTTTTCTGGAATTACACAATATAAATACGGTTTATCTTACTTGCAGTATTTTAGTTTTTAGCAGTATGGTATGATTCTGTGTTGGGCAGGTACTAGATGAAGTTCAAGTCTGTCAGCAGTTGGGAAAGAATTGTAGAAGCATCATTACATCTTTTCATGTTTCTACAAAAGAGCCAAGCCCTAATTCTGAGTCTCAGCTTCATACACAGAGTAACTTATCTTTGACTTCAGTATTCAAAACAGAAGGAAGCATGACTTGCTGTGAAGGAAAATAGGTTGTGTATGCTTAGTGGGACTCAAAAGGTGGGTGTGGAGACATACCAAGTATGAAGAGAAGGTAGTTTTGGGCTATCATTCTCCTTCCTCAGGAAGAAATGTTTTTGCTCTGTATTAAATAAAAACCATTTTGTCTTAGCAGCACATGATTAGAATATACAGGACCGTGTCTTAAAATAGCTAGATTATAAATTGTGTGTTACTAACGCATGGTCTTTTGCAAATAAACGAACAACGAGAATTATTGAATCCCACTCAGTGTATTTCACTTCTGCTTCCTGGACTAGAAACAGTATCAAAAGGAATGCATTTCCAATTTGGTTAGCAGTTGACATAACAGATATAAACTAATTTAATATAGCTCTTCTGTTTGCTCTTAATCCTGATTCATATAAATACATGGAAAAGTATGAATTCACGTATTCTGGTAGATAACTGGAAGAGTAGAATTATGTATTTCTTCTTTAACAAGAGTTTACATTGGTCACAGTGAATTAATTAGAATAGGCTATGATGTTCTATGTACCTTCATTAGTGGCATAGAAAAGGAAAAATCATCTCATACATGGCAAAAAAAAAAAAGCACTAGAAATGGAGTGCTTCTATACCAACATTTATTTTTGCCAATTACAAATATTACAAGTATTTTTACACTTGTAATATTTTATTGTTCAGGAAAACATTGCTATTCTTGGTTACTGAGTTTCCTGTTTACTTGTAATGCCTTTCTGTCACTAGGAAGAATAGAAGTTCTGTTTTGTGTGGTGTCTGTGTTGTTGTTGTTGTTCACTTACCTACAGCTAAGGTCATGGTTAAAAAAATCAAGGTTACATATGTCTGTGACATGGTTTAGTTATTTAAGGCACCTTTTACCTTTATTGTTCCTTGTTTCTTGAGGGAGGTAGAGAGCATTGTAGGGAAGGATCTAGCATAGTACATATGTGAAGGGGGAAATGGATCTTTAGAATTTTGACAATGGACGTAAGTTTTGAGACAGAAAATTTTTTAAAAATGTGATTTTTTTTTTTTTATTTTACTCAGAAAATTTACAAGTCCGTAAAGCTAGAGGATAAAGCTGTTACAGTAAACTACTGGAAATATAACCCACCAAGTTATCAACTGATATTTATTCTAGAAAGGGGTAGATCAGCACCCCGCCCCAATAAGACCAACACCAATGTAATCTTCAATGCACATTTGGCTGTTTACGAATGCAGTTTTTGTAAGAGAGTCTACTAGGTTGGATGATAACAATAAGGTAGGACACTTTAAACCAGCATTGTTTGCCTGCTTGCTGACGTGCTTTCAGACAGGATTTTTAATATAGGGTGGGTTGGTTTTTTTTTTTTTTTTTCATTTAAGCAAACACTGGGTCCATTTTTGTTATTGTTTCAATTCAGGTAAGGTGTGTGTAATTCTGAAGTGATTCTCTTGGGCATCCCCATTTACCATACTTTGGTTTGCATCTTGGAGCGGTCTTAGAGCAAACAAATTAGATTCCTTTTAGAGTAAACTAAATCAAGCAACGTAGTTCAGCTGCAGCTGGGTGTTCTGTCACAGAACCAGCCTACAACTAATCTGGTAAAACCCCTCGGAAACCTAAAGTGTGTATGTCAGATCATAAGCATCAACAGCTTTACAGATTGTCTCCAATTAGTTTATCCATATGTTAGCGGTTAGTGTGTCTCAGGAGTTCTGGTTCGACATGTACCACCACAATAGTGCGACCTCTGAGGCAGTGAGAAAAAGCAATAATAAAAATGGAAATGGTATTTAATGATATTGCTTTAGCAAGTGAAAACCTAAACAGACAAGCAAAAAACACAATCATAAGTCTAGAAATGTTTTCCCCTTTTCTGTTGAAATGTACAATATCAGGTTTTTTTCAGTTTATTTTAGAACTTTAAGACAATGTATATCTGTTAAGCTTGAAAATCTGGAAAGTTGAACGGAACTTAATTAAAAGGTACTACACTTTCCTCTCCCGCTATGTTTTCTGGGCTTCGATTCCAGTAAACTGAAATAAAACACTCATTTGGTCAATGTTAAACGTGTTAATTTATATAAACCACAAGCTCTTCTGAAAATAAAATTTGAGAAACTTAATTAAAGGCCTTCCATGGTAACCACAGATTCTTAACCCTTCATTAAATTCATTAAGAAATTAGCATCTAAGGAGATCTTTGATAAATCCGATAATATGGCCTTTTTCTTGAACTTGATGGGGGATAAAAGCAATAAATGTTCAACTGATTTGGGCAGGGTTAAACTAAGATTACTCAAAATTTATCTGTTTGAAGTTAAACGTGATGAAGTGTATAGCAGTTCAGCTTTACACCTATTGTATTATGTAGCAGAACACTTGTGTAATCATTGATACTTTAACTTTGTTTTCAGGATCATCTTCAATAAAAGTGAAGTACATCTTGATTTCATAGTGTGTTCTTGTACACACACCTTAGTTACAGAATTTTTTACTTTATAAATCTACTAGCAGGGAGTTGGACTAGATGATCTCCAGAGGTCCCTTCCAACCCCATAGCATGCTGTGATGCTGTGATTGTTAACAATGACAAATAGGTGTTCTATATGCCTGTGTAATTATCTCTGTGCTGGAAGTAGGGTAACGTAAGACAACGATTGGTGATGTATAGGTTTTATACTATGATGCAACAAAGTAGATGCCAGTACTACTGTAATATTAACCTTTTTGTACTTCTGTTCTGCCTCTGTTCCTTCCCACTGCTAGGTAATGACCTTATGCACTCCTGTTAAGAAGGTTAGGGGAACTAGAGGTGGGTGTGCTGACCAAAGGCAATGATGTTTTCTGTCCCCTGCACAATGTCAAAGCCAAGTTGCTGTGTGGGGACTGAGCATCTATTTTATGGGTTATTCAGACAGCCCCAAAAAAGGGATGTTGATTTTTGGGATCTTCCTACACCCCGGTAAGTGTCAGAAGAAGAAATTCTGTACTCGGGCAGCATACATCACAGACTGAAATCTCCCAAGTCTACATCCCAAGCCCAATAAGTCGCTCTTGGGTGATGGAAAGAGATACACTCCATTTCCGCCTTAAACCTCTGCTGTCGTCTTGTCCAGATCATATGGTACCATGATAGTTCGTGGTGTCATAGTGCTTCCCCTCTGTGTCTGTATTTCCATAACTGGTGAGTCAGTTGGGACTGTGTACTTTAATTCTGAATGGGAAACGTTTTACAGTGAGGGATAGTTAGGTTTTAAAATAGTTTTTACAGGTCAGATATGATCATGCATTTAAGATACTCTTTCAAGCCTCTGCTGCATGCTGTGTTTTCACTCTCTACAACCAACACACTGTGCACAGTATAAATTATTATTTTGGGGGGAGGAATAACAGCGGTTATGACAGACAAAAAGAGAGCTGTAGAGGGAAGTCTAAGTAGCTTGAGGGTTTTTATATTGGTGTAAAATATCCATGCTGGCTTTAGTAATAAAACATTCATAAACAACTACATTCAAACATACAGAGTAAAAGCCTTGAATGAAAAAGCTTTGAATAACCAGAAAACTATAACAGTATTGGAGTATCTTAGCAGGTCTGTCTTATTGCCAAGTCAGAGTCTTTATTGTGCCAGAAAACTAAATGTAGTGTTTAAGTCTGTACAAAATAGAAACAGCAAAGTTTGTACCATAATATTCTTCCTTCCAAAGATAGAATAAAACAGCTACTCCACCCTAGCTTCAAAAAGAGAAAAAAAAATCCTAAAAGCCTGCTCTTGAATGTACTTATTTTTAAAGAAATAGAGAATTTAACAACAGTATATAAAGGCCTCCACCGATCCTTTTTTTGTACTTTCTTTGTAATTAACATCCACCTTGCCAGAGCTCATGGGTATGTTCCAATAAGGCTGCAAAACTAAATATCCAGAAGTTGTGGAGTGTTTTAATCTTAAATGAGGCTTTATACCCTTTTTCGTTACTACCAACATCACCACTGGAGTAAAGTTTGAGTTCTAAACTAGTAAGCCATGCAGCTAGACACAACACCCCCCTTGCCATGAAGGGGAGGCTTTATCGTACTGGATAATTGCAGGGGATGTGACTGATGAAAAAACAGCTGGGGCTGTGTTGTGACTGAAGCAGATCTCTACTGTCTCAGGTGCGGAGTTAAGATATCTTTTACTCTATTGTAGTTAAAGTTGTTACCACCTAATGGGCCTTTGATCATGTGTTTCCACTTTCAGAACTGCTAAGACAGATTGTGTAATCGTGCTTAAGTTCTGCAGTACCACAGCTGTGTCACAGCAGATACCACGTAATAGAGTCTCATTTTAATTTTATACATTTTTAAAGAGTCCTAATTGTCATTCTGTTTCCCTTCACCCTATCTGTAATTAATCTATGAAATTCTGTGTGCTGTTTCTAATGCAATTGGTGATTTTGATTTAATTTCATCATTGTAATGTCCAGGGCTGTTTGTTATACTTTGGTGTAAAGAAAGAACTTTTTAGGAAGGAGCCACGTGTGTTTTTAAGATTCTTTCCTGTACCCTATGTGCAATTTTAGGTTCAATTACGCCTGACTTTAGACTGGAATATTTATGCTCATGTATTAATTTGATACACAAAATATATACATATATCATGGTGGAGTATGCAGCAAAAGGGTTTTAAGGTTGGATATATTTGCTTTTCTCTAAAAGCAGTCAGTGTAAGAGCTCATAAAAAGCTAGAGGGTTTTGTGCTCTATATTTTCCAGAGTTGAAATTTTTCTGTCTCTAAACAAAAGCCTCTCTTTCCTTTGAAACCCAGTGTTTATTGCACCAGTACAGTCAACAGTCACCAGTTGGAAGCTCAGAGTAATCAAATTTACCTTCTCTGATTTCTTTTTGAGGATGAGACCAAACAGATTTATTGGGCAGAGGCTGCAGCCTTTGTAATGCACTCCAGCACTAGCTGTACTGTGCTGTTTTTTGGTATTACAAAGTTCAAGGTATTTACCAAACGTTGAACATTTCATATTTTCGGTGTAAGAAAGACAGACCACTCTCTTGGCTCCCTACAAGTAATCTGCATTTTGTAACTTCTTCTGAAATGTGCCACACAGAATGAGAATCACACTTGTTAAGAGGAGTTCACCATTTGGCTTTGTATCACCTGCTTTGCAATAGTATATTAATACAATTGTTATTAAAGATCTGCTCTGACAATAATAATTACTGTGCCTAAACCACTGTAATTGCATGAAAGTACATGAAAACTATATAACTTTGAGATATTTTTGAACAGAGCATATTTGGAAACATATCTCTAAGGTATTTTGAATTCTCTTGAAATATTTTTCTGGTGGTAAAAGTGCTAGGTTCTTCATTATAAGTATCTAACTATTAAGTTAAGGCACAGAAGATTTGCTGTACGCTCCAAGACCTGTGTGATACAATTTTGCAGGCAATCTGAACATCCTGAGAGTGCAAATCAACAGACAACTCAGACTGATTTTTCTGCATTCATGGCTAATATTATTCTGTTTACAAGCTTGTCTTTGCATTAAGCAACAGACTAACTAAACAAGTTTGGTTAACTTGCCATGTATGATTGCTGAGCTGGGTCACAAACTCCACTTTCTACCTCCCCTTTGTGGTACAGACAGGAAGGTGTTTCATCTGTTTTCAATATTTAATATCTTTTTTGTTGTTGTTGTTTTCCTTCCTTCTAACTAGAGAGCTTCAGTGAGAGTGAGCTGGAGATACTGGTGTGGTGTTAGCAAGGTCTAGAGTTGTGACCAGAGATTTGTTGGTTGGTTTTGGTTATTTGTTTTTTGGGGTTTCTTTTTTTGGGTTTTTTCCCCCCATAGGTAAATCAAAATAAATCAGCAAGTGTTTGGTGATTAAAAACATCTGACTGAGCTAACCAGACAGTATGCAAATGTAAGAATCAGGACTGAAATATAATACGAAAAACCTTACTATATCTCAATACAAATGATAAAAAACACAGTTTGTTCTTGAAAAACAAGTGTTTGCCCCAGATGCCTGTTGTGGCCAGGCTGTGACTGTGTTTTAGATGTCTGTGTATGAGCTGCCACCTATGGCTTTAGTTACGAATTTTAGAATTTTCAGACACAAGTAACTTATCCTTGCCAAAAAACTTTACTTCTTCAGCTAGTTACATTTGCTGTGTGCCTAGTGCAACACTAATTTTACTGCTTTTGATTTTTCTAGGGCGCCAATGCCTCAGCTTTGGAGAAAGAGATTGGTCCAGAACAATTTCCAGTCAATGAGCACTATTTTGGTTTGGTTAATGTAAGTTTCAGTCCATAACTTCACTGCTTTGAAATGCTGTGAGTGTATTTGTTAAATTGCAAGACTGCAACTGACTGCATAATTAAAATGCTGAAACATAGTAATTGAATATACATACTTACTGAAATGTGTTCTGATATTCACTGTATGTGTTGAAATAAGCTACTGAAATAATTGCTGAAATCAGACTGTGTTTTAATTTCATTTTACTAACTGTAGGATATTTTTAAATCACTTTCTTGCTATGAAAATGTGTAAGTCTTAAAAAAACCTGTTTATGTAGCTTGTAGCTCATCAGTAAATACAGTAAAAGAAAAAAATCTGTGAAAGACTGTTGGTGATAAGAAGTGTTCACCCCTGGTATTTGTGTTAAGATTTGGAAAAGATACTGAGCTTAAAGGGGGAAGCAATGGTAGAAAAAACATATTGAATTGTTCAGTTCAGTCATTAGTTTTAAGGTATAATTTAAATTTAATTTTTAGTGTTACCCATGAAAAGTGTATCTTGATAGAAATTGCATTATTCTGTCTGAAATGAAATATTAAAAGATTTTCTTTCTTGGGGCTTTAGAAAGTATGTATTCAAACTAAGCTGATGTAATAAGAGCTATCATCTTGCTCTTCTTAATGAAACTGATCACTTGTAATGTTGTCCTGCTACTATACCGTATGTCTCTACCTTTAGGTTCACAGGACTGACATGGTTCAGGAGTCTGCAATCCCAGTATACGCTATGCAGTCAGTAAACACTCTGGCTGATAAGCTAATTTACATGCATCTCAAATACTATTAGTAATATTTTCCTTTCTCATGGAAGTTGAAATGCCTTCAAAATCACATGTTGTTTCTCTGAAAAGAGGAAATACAGTAGTTTAACTGTTAATACTTTTTGTTAGTGCTGTAGAAGAGCTTAGGCTTTCCATCACAGCTGTTGTTATATTTTCTCAAATCTGTTACTCTGGTGAGAGAGAACCTGTTTTCCTAATTTCTTATCCAAGTCCAGAGAGGATTTGCCTCTGCTCATATATAAAAAAAAATAAATAGATTGCATATTGTTGCAGTATTTGTTTTATACGTACAAAATCTGTTAACTTGTACCTAAAATACTGGTTGATGTAATTGCTGCCTCACTGTCCCTTTTTAGATTTGAATGTATCCTCTGTTTTTGTTATTTTAGTGCTTGTAGAGAGAGGAATAGAAACACAAAAGAAATACTTGAAAACTTAGAACATCATCACAGTAATATTAAACACTCATATATCCAAGTGTCTGATCAGCCCACCCACCTTTTCTCTCAAGAGACTGACACTCCTAAAAGCTTGACTATGGCAATATGCAAAAAGCTGATGTTGTCTTGACTTTGTCTTTCAATAACACTTCAGCATTTTTCTGAACAGTAGCTCAGCTTAAGTCTTTGTCTTCCTCCTGGGTAATGTAATACAAACTCTCATCAAAATGATCCAAATATTCGTACAATAAACAAACTAATGTAGATCAACCTGCAGATCACACATCAGAGAGAAATTCCAGTTCTCTAAATTAACGATTAATTTCAAATGTTAAAATGAGGGTAAATAGTTTGTACTAAGGGATTTCCACTTTGACTTTTTTAAAGTCATATATGAAGCGTCTTGTTCAGATTAGCCCAAAACACGGTGAAAATAAAGTTTTTTTTAAAAAATACAATTCAGTATGAAGTGGTTCAAGCTTTTGGAATACACAGAATTGTACTCTGGCTCACCTTTCCTACTTCCAGTGTATTTGGAGAAAGAGGAGTTGAATGTATAATCTGGTTTTCTCAATAATTAAACTTATCCAGGAGTGGCTTATAATTTCCACTAATGTTTTTCTTTGTTGACATCTAATAGGACTGAATGCTTAGATTATGAGAATATTAATAAGCTCAGATCATCAAAACCTCTATTTTTTTCAAGATCTGTTCTATTTTATGTATTTTATTCAATTGAAAGTCTTTTAGTCTCTCATAACTGTAGTTGTATTCAGGTTGTATTACCTTAAGACTTAACAGTAAAATTGTATTGTACACTGAAAGTTTTATTTTAAGTCCTATTGTTGCTTGGATGGCTTTCAGATCTCTTCTACAGATTGTGTGTACTAACACAGTAAAGATATGCAATGAACATGTAATAAACTTGCAGAACTTTATCAGGGAAAGGAAAAGTAGCGACCTCTTCATTAGCAAAATCTAGCCAGTGGCCATTCAGAAAGAATGACAGAGATAATTTAAAGAAATCTTAGGTAATTAGATAATAAACTAAGACTTCTTTTAGATTGAGGAGTGATAGAAAACACAATTTATGCGTTCATTGATTTCTGAAGTTGTTTTACAGCAATTACAGAAGTGAAGCTCTTAAAGGTTCATCAACATTTACTGCTAAATTTTTCTAATGAGCTTATTGACTTTGTCCTATACTTTGTCCAGAGTAATGGAAAAAATGGAGGTAATGTGGAAATCAATAGCTCTCTTCTAGCTGTGTGATAGCTAGCCATTTGAAATGTCTGGAATGCAGGACAGAATTTTAGATAAAGATGACTTCTCAAAGAGAGATCTGTCAATTGTAAAGGTGGTGTTTATCCAGAGTCAGTGTAAAAGAAAAGGCAGAAACACTATCTCCTTTCCAGCTTTGTGGCGGAATCTAGGGATTCTTCAGAGGATAGGCTGAAAGAACAATTTGAAAGGTAAAAGAATAATTAAGAAAGGGCAATTATGGGAAGCATATGGAAGACCAGATGCATGATGGGATGTTTGATTCTGTCAGTGAAAGCTCTAAATGGAAAATTCAGGTTACTCTTGAAAGGACAATACCATTCATTAAATCAACAGGAAATATTTAAGATATGTGGTAAGATGAAAATGTTACTAGAGTGATGTCCCATGCACACGGACAATCAACATCCAAGTTTGCCTGTCATACTTGTTTCACTTTACAGTGCAGCAATGCAAACTATTCAAATCAGTGTGCTTCACAAATTAAGTCAATTATTTTATCCAATATAAATGAAATAATAAATGAGATTTTTAATCTCGTAAGAGCTACTCTGGTAGCTCTTCAGCAGAAAGTTGGGTTATTCCGTCTCTTGCAATGGATGTGTGTTTTGGAGAAATCCTATTTACTGATGTGCCCCCTCGCAACAAATAAAAGTTGTCTGAGGTATCAGTGCATCGGAGCTGGGAGGAGCCCCAGTGCTGCACAAAGACAGTGTTCTAAGCAGATCTAAGTTCTTTTAGACTTCTTGTTAATTTTTGTAGGTCTACGGAGTTCAATAATGAAATTTCTGCACAGTTGTGTGTTGCCTCGCAAGAGTCAACTATAAAGTTATAAACCTTAGTGAGTGTGTGGTGGTTTTGTTTCAACTTTCCTGATTTTCTCCTTATTTTTGTTTTATTTCTGCACAGGTTTGGGTGTTGTTTGGGAGTTAAATAAAAAAGATGTGTGTGCAGTATTTTTATGAAAGGAAGTAATCTGATTTATCAGAATTTAGAACAGAAGAACAATAGGAACAGAAAAAAAGAAAATTTGGTTTTTCTACTTTTCTTAAATATGCACATCTTAAGGTGGTCCTCACAGAAACAAGGAGGCAAGTAATAAACCAGTTGAAAAAATGGGTTAAAATAACTCTGGTGTATAGTCTCCGGTACGTTCCCCTGAATGAAATAGAAGAGCTTCACTGTTCTGTACAGGCCAACTGTTTAAGATACAGAATGACAATGTCGGTCTTTATTAGTGTTTTCTCCTGTTGTTCTGAGGGAGACTTCACAAGCCGTTCATGATACAGAGCCACCAGTGTTCATCTTGGTACAAGTGCTGTGCTGCTGAGGTGGTGCTGACTGTAAAGTGAGGGGTGGAGGGAGGTATGTGTTGGCAGGGTTAGCAGGAGAGCTGAGTATTGAAGAAGCAGAAAGATAAGTGGTTCAGCAGGTGATGGGAGGATGGGGAGACCGGAGCAAGGTCTTGGGTGTTTTCTAAATGAGGGGCATGCTTCTGTGGTGGAGTCAAAGATGGGAAATAAAGTAATAATGGTGGCAAGACCAGCATTTTTTCATGTAACAACTTCCCTATATATTTAGTCTGGAAACCTCCCCACCTTTCCCCCTTTGTTCAGTACAAGTACCATTATAATTTTTTTATGATTGGCAGCTTGTCTTTTGAAAATATTTCAAGTTTTAAAGCAGTAAAGACTGATATTTTAGATATAAAGCAAATGTGAACTAATTAAATTTTCTTTGTGAGTTTGTTTTCAAACAATCTTCTCTTGCCTACTGTCTTTCTGAATTTGGTTGAAGAAAACCTTTTATGAAGTTAATCTGCTTGCTTTTATTTCCTACTCACAGGCATGTAGGTTACCATACATTCATATTAAATTAATCTGAATTTTGTTTGGCTTTCTTAGTTCTCTCTTGCTTTATATTTCGGTTGTCTCTCACTGCATGTTTGCCATTCTAGTTAATTTATCATCAAACTGTTTAAAATTAGAATGTTATGAAATTTCTATTTTGCTGCCTTTTCATCTTTTGACACTTGCTGTAGAAATTTTAGCACTGTCCTATTTGATTTAATTTTTAGATCTTTCTTAACATTTTTATGTAGTTCTCTTTTTATGGCTATTTTTAATTATAAACTTATAAATAGTTTACAATATTAAATGTTTTGACATAAACTGCTGTGTGATCTCATATGCTTCCTTTAAGGAAAAAAGCCCTGGTTTTCCTCTTAAGTTTGTTGGCCTGCTTGAGTGCACATTAGGACTGCAAAGAAACTAATAGAAGAATATTCCCTAGCTTAAGGAAAAGAGAAAAGATGGCCATTAATTTCCTCACTTTTTAACATGGAGATCTTAAGAGTAATTAATATCTTTTTAAAAATACATTGCTTACTTTTTCTTTGAGTGTGTCTTGGATACTTAGAAAGTACTTCTTCATATTTCATTCATTTATAACAATTGACAACTATTTACTTTTCAGTTTTGTGATTAAATTGCACGGTGCTCTCGGTTGTCATTGTCTTAATCAGGAGAGAGCAAAAAACCAGTTACTTCCCTGTTATTCCTGAGATATAAAAGCTTTTAGTTCTTTTTCTCTATTGAAAGAACCTGCTCTTAAAATAGCTCTAAATGCACTGGTTTTGCCGTGTAACAGTCTCCCCATCACAATATAGCATTAGAATTTGCTACCTGTGTATGCTACTATCTTTATATAAAACATAAATATGAACATTATTTTCACATTTTACAGAATGTGTAGTAGTGTGTGCTTCAATTTGCAGGTTGAATGACTGCAGCTGAAAGGTTGGATTACTTGCTGAGGGCCTTATAAAGATTATTCTCACACTTAGAGTGTTAGATAATAGGTTTCACTGGAGGAGGGCTGCATAAAATGAGAGACAGCTCATGATGCCTTGACAGAGGTGGTGGGGAGGTTTGCAGTGTTGGGGTAAGCTGGAGACTGTGCAGTGTCAGTGATCAAAAGTCAAGCACCTAAGGAAGTGCCTCAAGTGCCGGAAGGAGTCCAGGGAAGAGGGACATCTGGACTGTCCTGGTACAAAGAGGGTTATGGATGCTTTTCTGGCTGCCCTCTTTCAGTTCAGTGCCCTACCTCCTTTAAAACACACACGTCCAAATTGTGTATTCTTTTCCTTTTAGTCTGGACTTGAAACAACCAACTGTGCCACATGTTTGAATCCTAAACAAGCCATGTTGTATTGTTTTGAGAAAACTCCTGAATGCTAGTCCTGTCACCCTAATATGAGAACTGAAATTGTAAGAACAGATTAAAGTGGTTATTTCTGACTTTGATCACAACTAATAAGATTTGGAGAATTCAATTTCTGAAGTGTCTGAGAAGCTCTCCACTTACAGATGAATTTCCTCACAGTACAAGGTCATGCTGTGCCTGTTCTTTACTGTTATGTCTGACTTGTAGATGGATAGATGTTTTTTACCTGGGCATATTTTGGGAGCTGTGAAAGTGATGGTGTTTGTTGAACATTGACCCAAGTAAATGCAAGATATGAGTAATAAATTAAATTTAAAAGTGAGAATAAAATCATATAGTGTTGTTCTAATTTGCCAAGGCTTTTCTTGTGGTTACTTACAGCGTACTTGTTAATCCTTGTAAAACAGAAGTATGGTTTACCATCTTAAAGTGAAGAAGAAATGACTTGCGGAAAATTTGCCCCTGCTCTTATGCATTCTCTTATACTTTGGGTTTAAATTTACCTCTCTGCAGTATATAGTGGAAGCTAATAAATCTTTCTCTTATTTTATAGTTCGGGAATACATGCTACTGCAATTCAGTTCTTCAGGCACTTTATTTTTGTCGACCATTTCGAGACAAAGTCTTAGCATACAAGAGTCAACCAAGAAAAAAGGAGAATCTCCTTACATGCTTAGCTGATCTCTTCCACAGTATAGCAACCCAGAAGAAAAAAGTTGGAGTAATACCTCCCAAGAAATTTATAACAAGATTACGAAAAGAAAATGGTAACTTTTTTTTTTCTTGTGTAATAATCATAGGAATTATAAATTAATTCTAAAGATGACATAGTGGAATACCTGCATATGGAAAGTGTTGGTCCTGCAGTATAAAGAGGAGGTGACCCTAGAATAAAGGTGTAACCCTGGAGCCATTTTGAGAGAGAATCCTTGCCTCTCTCTTCACGTAGAACTGAGAATATCGTCAGTGACTGCTTATGAAATTGCTTGCTAATTTTGCTTCTCTATGAATTGTATTTTCATAATAAAATTTTACTCTAAAACTTCTGTTCGGTGTTTAAAAAAATCATTAGTCCAAGTACAGGAATCAGTCTCCCAGACTGAGTGTATGGAAAGAATATTAAGACTTCCCTGCAAGGATCTAGCTTAAAACCCCACAAAATTTTTAATTCCTTTAGAATTTATGCAATACCTAGCTTCACCTACTTTTTAAGAGATTAATGAATTTTAAAATCACTGAGTGGTTTTGGCTAATTTTTTTTAACTGTGATTTATATCCTAAATTTCAAGGGATTTCTAGAGATTTTTAATATTTTGTGTTTCTTATCTGCAGGGCTAGTTGGTCAAAATGTTTTAGAAAATAATTCAATGTTAAAATATAAGTGAAGCCTTGTAATAATAATAAACTCTATGAGGTACCATATTTAACAGTGCTGTTAAATCTCTCACACTGCTGTGATCTCTCCAAGACCACATATGCAGACTAAAAAAGTGTTTAAATGTTATGATGACCATCTGTAGTAAAAACCAAGAATTGAAGTATTATAATGGCATTCCTAATTTGAAGTGAGCCCTCCAGCACTGCACACCACGAGTTGTAATAATGTTGTTAAAAAAGAGCTCTCGGGTAATGTGCAGTCTCTTACCAATGGAGAATAGAAAACTGTCATTCAGTTCTTCAGTAAGTATACTTGAGTCAGTATGCTTCTATGTTGATGCATTTATGGAGCTAGTTCATTATGTCAATGACCATTGACTAACTATGATCAATGTGGGGAATGGTTCAAACGGAAAGCAGAAAGTAAACTACAGGACCCATTAAGTTAGAATCACAGAATCATAGGATCGTTAGAGTTGGAACGGGCCTTTAAGTTCTTTTGAGAAGCTGTTCTTTTTAATGCTTAATTATGTCACAGTGCTGACCTTCTAAGCAGGGGAAGGCAATTGGAAAATCTACATTAGAGAAATTATACATGAAAATTCAGCTTTTGTTGGCTTTTGGGGTCTCTTAAAGGTGATACTCTTACATTTTCCAAAAATAAATGGCTAAATTGTCAGCCAGCTAAATTGTCAGGACATCATATATGCTATTAAGTGCTTATCATAAAGGTGTATAATTTTGAGCTTTAAAGAAGAGTTAAAGAATTAGATAGGTAAGCAACACAGAGGTAGATTCTGATCCTATCAGTGTTCAGCTATACCAGGGTGATGATTGAGAACATAAATCCAAAGTATTCCAGACTACAATGCTGGTATTCCATCTTCATTTTCAAAGTCTGAATAGAACATACCTGTATTAATGACCTTAAAGCTTAACTGTCTGGGAAGCAGCTGTTGGCTTGAAGTCAGCTGAAGGGATACCATTATGTTTGCTTACATTTCTTCTAATCCTAAAAAGAACAATGTCTAGCTTTCATTCTGTTGTACTTAATGCTAATTTACTGACTGGGCACATAGCCCTGAGAGGTCTATGATGTAACACTGTGAAGAATGTCTGAAGTGTTTTACCTCAAGAGACTTGTAGCTCTTGTTCTGTTGTCATTCGCTTGATTAAATAAAGACCTTATGGTTGGCTAGATTCAGAACTGAACTTCCCCTTACTTCTCAAAAATAGCGTAGGAGTTCATTAAATAAACTACTTGGTTCACATTCTTGGCTGACCTATTGCACTACTTAAACTCTCCAAATGATCTAGATTAGCATCAGATTCTCCTTACTTTGGTAATAACTCAGGGTTATTATTATTTTTTTTCCTATTTGGAGTTTACTTCTGGATGCCGTCAAGCGAACAATAGTAAAGCTTCCATGTAATCCTTGTATGTGCTCCAAAACTTAGGCTTCAAGGAGTATTTTTTTTCATTCATCTTTCCAGTTTTGGGAACCATCCCTCCACTGAAGGCCAGTTTATTAGTATATTCGTGAACTACAAGTAAATTGCAAGTTATAATCAACTAAAGTAATTACCCATTAAAAGACATGTATGTTACTAGCCAGTGATATAGAATGCTTTTTAAATTGGCAAGGAAATGTCCGTGTAACAATTCCTAATCGTAGAGAGAAGAGGTAAGCATTAGTATATCTGACTCAATGCCTTTATGGTTTTCTTAGTGCCATTCCTAATGTGTGAATTTATGACAGCAGAGGATTTCTTAGATTGATATCCCAGGGGGCTACAATAACCCATGTTTTCAGGGTAGTAGCAGTTTGAACAAGAGAGTAGACTTATAAGAAAGAGAGTTCAACTTTCTGCTTTAATCTGTATCACTGCTGTACATCACAACCAGTGAAACTATTCTCCTTCCACTGAATTACTCCTAAGACTATAACGTTGACATGAAGGCGTAGTGAACCCATTATTAGGTAACCAGCAAGTCCACCAGTAATAAAGGTGACACATATACCAATCACCAGAAGCAATATTTCAGATCATGAAAGACAAATTTATCTGTTCCTGGAAGTCCTAATTTGAAACCTGTTTGCTCTTGCTGTGGCTAGAACTTGGCTTTAATTTGACATGACTTCTACAAATACTACTATACTTAAAGAACTTTTGAGAAAGAAAATAGCTTTTTCAATATATCAGTATCTTTAAGATTTTTTTAATCTTAATCTTATTTTCATTGCTGGTATTGATGACACTGTGTTTATGATGGAGGTAATGAAAAATGAAAATAAATAAAGCAATATTTTGAGCATTTATTGCTCATGTTCTTTTTTGTGACAGAACATACAGATAATGAAACGTTTCCTGTAGGAAGTTCTCAGTTCTGGAAAATCTAATGCTATTTCAGAGGCTCTCTGTTATCCAAGACATTGACCTAAGCTGGACAGAGATAGCATAGCCCCTGTAGGAGGTCATTGTGACCTGTCATCTGGAGACTGGATGGGATAAGCTATAACATTTCGGGCAGCACTATACATACACCTGGGTTTAGGCAGTCGAATCATGCCCTAGTTATCTTGCAGAATGGTTCACTGTTTTTAATTCTGATCAGCTGAGAGATTTCTGTGAATGTAAGCTGACTTGCCCTCCCCTGCGCCCACTCCCTATATTTTTGGCTCAGTTTATGAAGTAAACATTTTGGGTTGGTGTTGTATTGTCACGAATGACTCAAGAGGTGAAATAAAGACTGGTTTTGAAATTCGACTTCTTTTAAAAATCTTTTGTAGTATAGCACCAATTAATTAAAAAATGTTCTGTTGTTTTATCTCGTAGAGCTTTTTGATAACTACATGCAGCAGGATGCACATGAGTTCTTAAACTATCTATTAAATACAATTGCGGATATCTTGCAAGAGGAAAGAAAACAAGAGAAACAAAATGGTCGCCTACCTAATGGCAACATTGACAATGAAAATAACAGCCCGCCAGACCCAACCTGGGTTCATGAAATCTTTCAGGGAACATTAACTAATGAAACCAGATGTCTTACATGTGAAACTGTAAGTCTGTATATACGTCATACAATTAATTCTTCCATGTTGCAGAACTTCATGTTTCATGATTAATTTATTTCATCAGACTAACATACTGGATTAGTTTATTTAGAAATCTTACATTCATCTAAACATCTGCATTTTTTCTTTGAAAATGAGAAGATTCCAGCAGCTGGTGCATGAACTGTAGGAAAAGTTTTTTGATCAATATTAGGAAAATCTCAATTGAAATTTTGTCAGTGCCATCGTAATCAACTTCAAAATTTAGATTAGAAAATTCTAAATTGATGTATTCCTCAGAGCAATGAAGCCTGCCACTTGGGGATATGGAGTTCTTCGCAAAATTTATGTCTTAGTAACTTAATGTCATGCTTTCCATAAATGATACTTTCCATAAATAAGTATACTGAAACAGTTTTCATCTACTTCTAGTTTTAAAATTTAAAGCCATTAGAATCAAGATACTATGGTTGGCTTTGGCACTGAGACAATAGACTGGGATTCTCAAAGAACATAAGAACATTCAGGAAAAGTAATTCTATTTTAAATGTCTGTCCACAAAAATTCTTCTAATACTAGTCCCTGAGAAATAAATTCCTTTTTGACTAAGCTGTACTAAATTTTTCTTTGAGAAAGAGAAAGCATATATTTCACAAAAGCTCATAATTGAATTTTACCTGCTTGAGAAAAAGGAAAAAGCAGCACAACTTGAAAATTACAGTAATTCTGTCATGATTTATGCCTTAGATATTGTAAAAAGCTAAATGACTGTATTTTCGTATGACTCTTCATACCTATTTTTCTTAACTTAGGCAATGCACACATTTCGGCATGACATTGGAAAGGAGAAATTAATCAAATTAAATTTATATATTTCACATGTAATTTTCTCTGTCTTCTAGAAATACCCACCTCTCTTATTTCAAAGAAAATAGCCTCTTAATGTTGTATGTAATGTAACTTCAGACTTCAGTAGATCTTGGTATTTTGAGTAATTTAGATGCTGATTTCTAGCTACTGTTCTTTTTTTCTGATAGATTTCCCACCCTAAATAACTATTTCATGGCAAGTTTGAATTGCTTCTCTTCTAGTTCTTGAACTGCTTTTTTTCCTTCTTGAAACATGATTTTATCTTAGTCTCTTAACAAGACTGACCTCATTACCTTTCCTCACTATGGCATAGTGAATCACCACTTTAACAATTTTGATCTGCATACAATCCTTAATGCAATTTCAAGAGGCTGATATGCTCTTTGCCAGCATTATTAGTTATCATGCCTATCAGAATTTTGTGAGTTTTACTAATATTGCTCAGTTCCATTTTTCTGTTAGCTGTTGCTGAATAGAATATACCATGTCTGTCTGCCACTGTGCCTCCTTGTCCAGTTGAAGTTTAAATGTAGTGTTCTAATATACTCAATTCAGTATATTGGGGCCTTTCTTTTCCAAGCTCTATTGCTTTCTGTCTATTCAATACATCAGCTTGTGTCTAATTATAGCACAGATACCTGAAAATGGGCACTTATTTAATGCATCTAAATATGTTTCTAAGTAATACTATTGTGAATAGTGGCTTATTTTCAAAAATAATGATAATCTGTGATTTTTTTTAATATATATTTATTGGAAGCTGTTGCCATTCAAGGTCTTTCTGCGTTTAGAAGTATAACTTAAGATGTCAGGAGTACTTGGATATAGCCTGTGTAGAAAACTACATAGCAATTATGGATTGTGTAGTGCTTCTTAATGATAAGACAATAACCTTAGTATATTTTTTAATCTAAATTTGGAGTTTAATGCATACTTCAATATAAAGCATGATACTTCTTTGCTATAAGTGAGAATGATTATCTTCTAACTGGCCAAACCTACTCAATGTTCCTTGACTGAAGATTTATCCTTAGTTTAGTATGGACAGTGGAATATAAGGAACGTGGATGTGATTCTTTAACAAAGCACATGTCATGGGTCAGATCACAATATAAAATAATTAAGTTACAAAATGGATTGTAAATTGTCTTCATGTGCTTTTGGTGTGATTTCTTGTTATCGTACTTTTCCCCTTGTTTGATAGCGGCAGTACGATGATGGAAATACTACAAATTTTTGTGGCTAATTGATAAATTTAGACGTTCACTGATTCTTCAGATTTCTCTCACAATTTAAGGAAAGAATAACAGTATATTGGAAAATAATGTACTGACTTCAGTAAGATTAAATTTGAAATGTCTAAATGTGGGCAGTATTTCTACAGAGAAAAATAGGAAATTGTCTTGGATTAAAAACACCAAACACAGCGATAATGTTTTTTTCCAGCTGCTAGTCTTGGTCTTGTGTTCAAATGACTCTACAAGGCATAAAAATCTTTGTATCAATTCTACTTTGGACTGAGAAAAGGCAATAAGGAAAATGTAAGTGGTCTCTTTTACAGGAGTACTATAGGAGCCTTAGCTATGCCCGACTTACTTTTCCTCTTTTTCTTTTTTTCTTTGAAACCAAGATAAATCATGCCCTTTGTTTCAGCTTCATTTAAAAATAGTTTCTGTCTTAGCACACATGGGAGCCTTCAGTTGCAAAGGCTTTTTTGTCAGTGAGCAGATTCACATTTATAGTGAAATTCCAAACTGAAAGAAATAGAGGTTCCATGAATGTTAGTCTTCGGAGTTTTCTGTTCTGCGTGGCATTAGTTGTCAGAGTACAACTGAGCTGTTTGAGTGCAGATTACATCCTTGATGTGAGGACAACATGCTGTCGCTTCTAGGCAGAGTACTTGAACATGCAATTTCTTCACTATTATTCAGGTGCTCATATTAGGAGCACTCAGATGGCTTTCGGAACACATCAGGACTTGATTCTACAAGTGGTGAAGTTTTCTGACCATGTCCGTCTTTTCTCATTCTAAAGATGATTGAAATATACAGCACTGGCAACTTTAATCCAAGGAACGTAGTGAAGTTTATTTGAAAGAGAACCTCTACAGAAAGAGGGGGGGGGGGGGGGGGGGTGGGGGGNNNNGGTGTTGAGCTCACGGTGCTTTTTTTTAATGTTTTTTTTTTTTTTTTTTAAATTAAAGCAGTATGAGTTACTGTAGGAAAAAAAAAGTGCTGTTCAAATACTAATGTTCAAAAAAATCTTAAAAATTAAGAATAGCAGTTTGTAAATTATCAACACAGATGGAAAAAATCCACTTGGCTGTTCTATCAATAAAGCCTTTAATGGTGCCCCATGATCCTAAGTGCACAATGAACTGGCTAACTTGAGAGAGGTTCTTTAAAGCAGTGTTACCGTTATTATCACTAAGAATTGAAGAATTCCTTTGTGAACTTCTGCTTCCGGTACCAATCGTTTTTTAACCAAGTACAACACATTTCTTTCCTCTTCTTCATCTCCTCCCTGCCCCTAGAGCTTCTGCGTGGGACAAAGCTGCCTATGAAATCGTTATTGTTTCATGGAATTTTCTTTGATTAGACAAAGAGAGGAAGAATTAGCTAATTGCATGTCTGAATAGCACTGGTCACATGACTCCTAAATTCCAGCTGTCCTAGCTGAAGACTGCAACAGAGTATTTTCTAGAACTGATTTTTTTTTTCTCCTGAGCTGTTCTTAATCCTTCTGCTAAGATATTTTCCGCCAGAATTCTTAGTGTCATAAACACAAATTTGGTAATTTCAAAAATAGTTTGCAATGGGATATTAATTCTCAAAAATAGTTGTCTTGGCCACCTGTATTTTTCTTTTTATTTTCTATGTATGCTGCCCTTAGCAACCATGTTTCTCGTCTTTTGATAATCAGAGAACAACTTTCCAAATACATTTTTATTCTGAGCTGAAGAGGGAACATAAATCTCATGTTTTAAAGATAACTGACCTTAGTTCTGCTGTAGCTGTAGAAATTGCAACTAGGCATCTTTTCTGAAAGCACTTACTTTTGTAACTAGGGGTCATAAAAGGAAGAGGACATTCTCATCTGTGACATGGAGTATCTCTAGCTAGATACAGAGAAGAAACACTAGCAGACAAAATTTAGTTGTAGTTGTAGATTGCCATTTCCTAAACATTCTAGTATCACAGTTCATTTTCAAGGCAGCTGTGGATTTTGTCCATCACCATTTTTCAGGATTTGTGATGGAATTTATTGTCTGATTCTAGAAATTTATTTTTTACTTTAATTGTTACTCTTGCATTTTTGTAAGAAATGTCTATGCGCTATTCTGCCTCCATCAGGCCAAGTTCCAAACTCTCATTTACCAACAAATTTGCTGTCTGCTGCTCATTTAATAGTATGAATCTAGGCAGGAAAAGGCTTCACAGTATTTGTACTCTTTATTAGGGACACTATGATATGCAAATATATAACTTTCAGTTGGAGGGAATCGTAGGGGAAGAACAGAGGTGGGAGCACTAAATAAATCCTAGTAATTGTATTCTTTTCAAAAGAGTGAAGTGTAAAAGGAACTTGGTATTAATATTGTTGAGCTGAAATAACAGCGTAATGACAACTGGTATTATGCAGCCCCACAGACACATATATGCTTCCCTATTCCCAAACAAAATCAGAAACAGATCTAGCAAATGCATGAAATAGAAAGGCCACTTGTATCAATTTTTAAAAGGCTGTTATAAGGTTAAAGATGCGTTCTGTCAATAGAGAATGATACTGAAAAACAAAGGTCAATTAGTATAACTGGTGTTAACTATAATCTGTTGGTTCTTTTTTTTCTTGCAGATAAGCAGCAAAGATGAAGACTTCTTAGATCTTTCAGTTGATGTGGAGCAGAATACTTCAATCACTCATTGTTTAAGGTAGATGCAAAAATCTGAATTTTTGTAATTTGTCTATTATCTGTTACATAGAAAGGAAGAAGTAAAACTAAAGGCTCACAAGCTTAGCAAATTTAGCTTATTTGGTCTTGAGTATAAAATTCTGTTTAGGTTGTACTTGTTTATATGTATAGTTCAGATAAGAAACTACTGTCTATAGCAGTTATTTTAATTTTTTTTTTTTTATTTAGGGGTTTCAGCAATACAGAAACTCTGTGCAGTGAATACAAATATTATTGTGAAGAATGTCGCAGTAAGCAAGAAGCACATAAAAGGTACCTCAACATCCGAGAGGGGAAAAAAATAACCCATGTATTTCATGAAGATACTCTTGTATTTCTTGTGTAATGTGTATGAGGCTGGGGGAGAACATTATTTCTCCCTTAATTTTTCTCACTGTTCTACCACTTAAGAATAGTTTGTGTGCTTTTCTCTTGCTTGAATTCAATGAACCTACTTCAACGACTAATGAGAATCTATGTAAAGTATTTTGGGACTCCTTTGGTCATCATTTATTTTACGAATGAGAAAAAGAATGGTCTTAAGACCAAAACTAAGTTAAAAAGACAAGTTAAAACAAACTACCAGTGACTAATCAAAGATTATGGGTAGTCATGAAAAGTCAGGAATTTCATGTGACATTAATTTCAACTTCATTTTGTCTTGATAACAAAATAGTTTTTCCAATTGCTTTAAGAATCTGTTTGATAGCTCTTTTTTTCTGATTCAGTCAGAATGAGGCTTGTAATTTTTTCTGTTACCTGAGTTTCTGGTTTCTTAAAAGTGCATAGTTAGTTGTGCTAAACTTCTGCTTAACAGTGTTCCTGAAAAACATCAGAAGCTCGGTGGAAGCCTGAAATTCATTATGTTTAAAAACAATTCTTTCCTGCCTAATAATTCTTCTAGTCTTGTTTACACCTCTGAAAAACCTCTGATTTTGTATACTTGGTAGTATTTATTACCTGAGAAAGTATTTGGCTGCTTATAGATGAGTTGAAGGGATGGGAATGCTGACACGCTGTACTGGTTATACCACTGATTCAGGTTATTTGGTTTACCACAGATTTATGGTATATCTCATCTGCAAAGTCTGCCTTCACACATAGCCTAAGATTACTAATTGGTGTGTATTAGGGGGTTGTGAAGCCAGGTCTGTCCTGTTGTTTTCTGTTGCCTTGGCTCTTGTTTCTGTGTGGGAGGTAATGTGATCCCTGACCAAGAGAAGCTGTGTGGACATAAGTCTGTACTATAGGCACTGCCATATTGGCAAAACACAGCTTTTTGTGTTTATATTTTGCTTTTCATGTTGGGGCTTAAGTTCAGTTTCACTACAGTCATCTGTAACACAGAGTTTATCAGTGATAGTGTCGCTAGCAAAGGTGGTATACTGAATCTCTTTGCCAGTGAAAGAGCTCCGATTATCAAACACAGTTGCATTATGAGAAGAGGACTTGCATTTGGAAAAAAAAAAGAAATAGAGCAGAAATTATATCTGTATCTCAGTAATATAATAAAAATGTAACTCTCCCTAAAAATAGTTGCTTCTGTCAGCTTTTGCTCTTCTCCAGCTTTTTTCAATTCCTAGTTGCCTTGGGGGCCATAGAGAAAATTTGAGGCTAGCAGGGTTTCCCACAGGTTACTATCAGTCTGTTTAATGAGAAAAAGGGAAGAAAGATGAATTTTCAAGGATTTTGTCCTCAGCCCCCTATCTTTTGAAAAAGGATTCTCTTGTGCAAACATATTTCGTGACATTCTGAAAATGTGGTCTTAGTGGACATGTCTGGAACCTGGGCTGTGTTGAGGAGACTTTTGAGCTGTCTTTGGTGGCTGAAGACAGTTTGAAAAATTCAGCACAGTGCTGATCTAAGGCAATTAGCTGTGCCAAGAAGCAGAAAGCTCCAGCTTGGTTGCTCTGTTAGTATGGGCAAATTTATTGCCTAGAGAGTGGAAGTCTGTGTTTGCTGCCAGGCCAGCTGTAGTTGAGGATTTTCAGGCACTGATGAAAGATATCAATATCTCAAACTAAGAAAAAGGGCCAGTGAGCCTTCAGTAAAACTAGATTATCACTTTCTGGCTTTCACTGCTGTAAAATAATGCTGCAACATTTATACAACATTTCTGTGCTAGAGCACAGCATTATTTTGTTTGGGTAATGTGCGGTATGGTGACTTACAGTGGCCTATTTGTATCCCTTGGCAATGTTAAATGAATGGCTTGATATGAAAACTTGGAGTAATACATGTGTAACAAAGTGGTGTAACAAAGCCTGTTCTAAAGAGCTTGTTTGCCTTGGCTGGTTTACTGAGAAATTCAACTGGAACAGGATCTCTGGAACGACTTTGTTGCAACACCTCCACTGAATACCAAGTGGGATATGTAGGTTTGGGTTTTGGTAACTCAGGAAAGCTATGGGGGAGTTATGTTTAAAAATTGAATTCTGTGCTGTGCAGTCATTATGTCTGAATTATTATGTGGGTTCATCATGGTTATTATATATTAGCTTATTTTATTAAGTACATTTGCAAGTCTCTCAGCTGTTAAAGACCTCCTTTAATTTAGCAACAGAGGACATGTTCAATTTTTGTAAAAGAGCATCTTTTAATATTTGCATAAAAATTTAGAGACATCGATAAGACAGTTTCCCTGTTTGTTCGTACCAACTGAATGTTCGGGCTGGATACTGGAAATTTATTGATTGTTGGGTTTTTTTTCAGGATGAAAGTAAAAAAGCTGCCTATGATTCTAGCTCTCCATTTGAAGAGATTTAAGTACATGGATCAGCTGCATCGATACACAAAACTCTCTTATAGAGTAGTTTTTCCTTTAGAGCTTCGTTTATTTAACACCTCAGGAGATGCCACCAATCCTGACAGAATGTATGACCTTGTTGCTGTGGTAGTTCATTGTGGAAGGTAATAACTCTATTTTACACGAGGGAATTTTGTACAAGGTTAAGTATGTTTAAAAAGTAAAACACTTAATATGTCGTAACTCCAATAGCATTTAAGACCTCTTAAAAGAAAAGTTTCTTAGGAAAGAAAGTATTGTGGGAAGATACTACCAATCCTGACAGAAAATATGGCTTTATTCCCATGATAGTGCATTGTGAAAAGTGATAAGTGTATTTCATATGACAGATCTTTGTGTGAACTTAACTATGTTTCTATAAAAACCCACAAAATATTGAATATCATACAACTGATGAAATTTAAAGCTTTTTTTTTTTTTTTAAAAAAAAAGGTTCCTTAGGAAGGAAAGCATTATAGAACAGCAATCTTTATAAAGCATTTCCTTTAGGGTGTTATGTTTGGGGTTTATACATGCATATATTATGAGCTTTGTTTCGATTTGTATTTGATTTTGCTATATTCAATAAAAGTTCTTGTGGCTTCAAGTCTTGGAATTAGGGCTGCTCTACAAACTGCTTATTGAGTAGATAAGAGGCCCAAAGTCGAAAATGATTATTTAACATCTAGAATCAGAATAATTTATCCTGTGAGGTCAACTACTTAAAGCTCAAAGGAGAGCTAGCTTCGATGTTAGATTAGGTTGCACTGGGCTTGGTTTCATGACTAGGAATGCCGATTTCACCGCCTCTTTGGGCAATTTGTTCCAGTCTGTCAGTGTTCTCACAGTGGTGGGGTTTTTTTCCCCTTATAGCTGGTCAGAATTTCCCTTGTTGCGGTTTGTGGCCACTGCCTCTTGTCCTTTCACTGTGCATTTCTGAGAAGAGCCGGGCTCTGATTTCTTTATAGCTCTTCTGTTTTGGGTAGGGAAAGACAGCGTCTGGATTCCTGCTTTAGGCTTCTCCAGGCTGGATAAAGCCAGCGCCCTCAGCCTCTCTTCATCTGGCTGTAGCCCTCTGATAAATGTAGTGACCTGCCACTGGACTTCTTCCAGATTATCAGTCTCTCCCTTGTACTGGAGAGGTCATGTCTGGAATCTCATGCCCAATTATGGGTCCCAGCATGCAGAGCGGCGGGGAATATCACTTCACTGCTGGCTCTACTCTTACAGTACAGCCCCACATATGCTCAGCCCCAGTGAAATCATGCGCTGCTGGGTAATGGCTCGACTAGACGTGGCTCTTCAGGGCATGCTGTAGTGGCCAAGATTATTGG
>VXBJ01003998.1:31408-168363 GCA_013400055.1 Nycticryphes semicollaris
TTTGGTTTTTGTTTTTTTTTTTTTCATGTGGTTGGACTCGATGATCTCAAAGGTCCCTTCCAACCACTAAGATTCTGTGATTCTGTGATTCTGTGACTTACTGAACTCCTGGGCCCAGTTGTTTTGCAGGTGGTGCTGTTGGATGGAGTTAGTCTGGCACAAGACTTTGCATTCACACTTGTTAAACTTCACAAAGTTCTTATCAGTCCACCCTTCCAACTTTTTGAAGTCCCTCAAAATGGCAGACCTGCCTTCTAGTTGCCAGTGATTGCCCATTGTTCCACCCCCATTCCTCCCTATATAGAGCTAGGATTAGAGTAGAGATAAGATGAAGAGATTTCAAGTTGGCCAGGACAATTTTGGAAAACAAGGCTTTGTGCTATAGTCTTCTGAGGCACTCTTTTTCTGGAATTTAGGGAAAATAGAACCTGTCCATTTCTGACCATTCTGCCCAATTCTGAACATTTCAGTCGCCCTCATTTCAAGCTACAGTCTTGGAAACTTACCCATTTCTAGACCCCTGGCAGGAAATGAACCCTGTTTTCATTGGGTTGTGTGATTTGGTACACAGGCAAATCCCTCATACGTGGCAGTCTTCCATTGAGACACAAAAATTTGAGTAATAAAAATTGTATGAGTGCTGTTATCTGGTTAAGGTGGTTCCAGAACTGCTTTAACTAGTTGTCCACTTTCAGTTGTAAGGTTTAGCTGGTTCAGAAAAGGTTTTTACTTCCTTACACAAAATCTGATTAGAAATAGAACACTTTTAAAGTTGGGTTTGGTTTTTTTTCCTGTTATAGTTGTGGAGAAATTTCTTGTCTGGCAAAACCTAAAGATCTGTGCATTATAACAGTTTTCATTTAATTGGAAGCCCTTCTTATGGCTTTGAGGATTCTGGAGACTTCTAAATTATCAGTTCAATTCAGTTTTTGTTTATAGTGGACCTTATAAAAAGATTCCCGAGTGAGACTGTAAATGAACAGCAGCTGTACAGCTTTTTATGAAGATCAGAAATAGTTTGGAATCTGTTCTGACCCTATGAAACATCAGAATGTTTTCTTGATTTCACTTCTCTCTCTCTCTTTTTCTTTTAAATTTCATTTATATTTTCAATGTCTGTGCTGCTTATTCCTCATTTGGAATTATAATCCTTTTTTTAGTGCAATATATTAAATATAGAGATAAGTAAGACCTCATTATGAAGAGGATATAAGTGGAGGGGAGAAAAGAAAAGAAACATCCAAACAGAAATTATCCTGATAGACATTTTAATTACTGTTAAGTATTGTTTTTCTACAAGAAAAAAAAAAACAATTTAATGAAATACATTTGTACATACATGTGTGTTATTCTCTGTATCCTTTTCTAATTTTATTTTACAGTGGCCCTAACAGAGGACATTATATTGCAATAGTGAAGAGTCATGATTTTTGGTTGCTTTTTGATGATGATATTGTTGAGGTAAGCTTTGTGTAATCCTGGACTTTTTTTCCCATACCAACCAGAGTGCGTGCACCCATCTTGTGCCTATGGATACTTAAAGTAAAAGGGCTTGTATGCTAATGAAAAGAAGGTTCAACCCCAGTCTAAATGAGCAGTAACTGTGAGTGCAAAGCCATGCCCTAGAATTTGACTGTACAGTATTGTGAATTGCATTTCGGTTTTTTAAACTTCTTTAAAGAAGCTTCTTTGTGTATGGCCACTGCCTTTCACCTTTGTTTGATAAGCTATTCCTGTGACCAGAAGACATGTCAAATAAAGGTATAGATAAATGGGGTTTACTGCATTTCTTCTCTGAGGGCAATTTGTTGGAGCAAGCTGTTTGTATTTGCTAGGAGCTTATAATTTAATGGAATATATCGGTCTGGTAGTCTGTTTTACTGAGCATTCAGAAAAAGGTATATCAAAACAGGAAGCGGCTTTGGATTTTTGAGATTTTGTCCTAAAATTTCAAACTTAAACCCTGAAACAGGAGCCTTTTGCCTCTGGTGGTATTCCTGCTCATACTAGCCATGCTTCCAGGAACCAATTTCTTGGAACAGCAGTATTCCCTTCATTAGTTTTGAATTTGTCATCTTTGTGTTTCATCAGTTATCTTTTAATGTTTGTTGAGAGAAAGAACAGAAACTACTGATGTCCCTTTATAACATCATCTCAGGTTTTTTGTGTGTTCTGTCATCTTCCTTTTTTTTCCCCTCTTGTCTATGCTTATGCCTGAACAGAATTATGATTGCGCTGTCCAAATCCTTTTCCAGACTTTTTAAAAATTAATTAAATCTACAAAGTGAATACTTTATATTTTCATTACAATACACAGGAACTTTGTAATTGAAAAGAAGAAAAATGGGTGAGACAGGTATTGGACTTATATTGTTAATTGTCCGCACCAGCCAAGGGTATTGAAGAGTTATCTCCAAGCCATGTTATGAACGTTTTTTTACACAGGAAATTACAAACATGGAAATACACAGAGCTGTTAGGAAAATAAAAGGATTGCCTCTGTGTCTTATCACAGAGTACACAGTAAACTGAAATGTCTCCATAGGGTCAAAAGTTCATTTTCCCCCAGGGAAAACAGAGTGTGCTGTAGTATATCTCATACAGTTTCACAAACATCAGGGCCAATATCTCCGATTCCAAAGCAGTAACACCTAACAGTAGTGCATTTTTTTTTCTCTCTTAGCCCCTCTAAAGAGGAAAGAAAGAAACTTCTTGTTAAATCTAAAACATCTCATTGACTTTTAGGCCTGTGGTTCATCAAGTCAGAATGGCTCACTGCCTCCTGAGAGAGGCTTTGTTCCAAATACTGGGAATGTGATTAAATCTAAGTGAAAGAAAATTTATTTTTCTGTCTTTTTGTTGTTTGTAGCCCAATTGCCTTTGATTTAAAACGTGGTGAGAGATCTTGCTTTCAGTTTCTTTTGTAGCCAAAAATGATGCCAATGAAAACTGGAAGTAATCTTTTCACCTTCTCAACAGAGTGTTTGCATATTTCTCCCAAAGTCTTGGTTATAGGAGGCTTTCTAGGCTGACAGGATCACAAGCCAACATTCTGTGTGAAAACACCAAAAAAAAATTGCCTTCATTCTCTGCCTTATTATCCTCTGCACTTGATGAGCTTACACTGCATAGATTTCGAAATGATAGTTTTTACTTACATTCTGTATCTTGATCTAAAGTCTCAATGGGATATTCTTGTCTTCAAAATTTTTCTGTGTGAAATTTATGCACGCAATGCCCATAAAATTGCGCTTACAGTAGGTTCACTTAATATATATAGCCACTACCCTCGGTGCAGTTGGTGGCAGAGGGGAAACCAAAACATAACAATTTTAAGAATTATTTGGATTTTGTTACTTTATGTAGTTATGTGGAAGTTACTTTTCTTTGGCAATAGTTTTTAGAATGTAACTTAATGTCATGTACATGCAAGATATTCTTACTTTAAATTTTTGGGTTTTTACATACAGAAAATTGATGCACAAGCTATTGAAGAATTCTACGGGTTGACATCAGACATCTCAAAGAACTCTGAGTCTGGTTACATCCTCTTCTATCAGTCTCGGGATTGAGGGGGAACTAGTGAAGAGAGATTTATGCCTCACATCTTCTCTATCTTGGAATGGAGCAAGCACTGAAAAAAAGGAAAGCAGGGAGCTCCAGGGGCAGTAGCACAGTTTGCACATGACTTAGCAAAGAGTTTGGGATTCTTAAAACCTTTGTATCGTTTTCATTTTATTTGCTCAGGTATCGTGCTGACTACACATCTCCACTGCATCCCATAAGCAAAAAGAGAGATACCAGCCACTCTTGCAGGAGCTTTCCTTTAGGTAATACTATCTCTGTGATCCTAATTCAAAGCCCATTAAGGTCACTGGAGAACCTTTCATGGACTTCAGTGGAATTTGAATCAGGTTCTAACTGCACTGCCAGATTGGTGCAATAGGAGCATTAGAAATCTGTATTTTATACAGACTTAGTGTATGAAAGATAAAGGACTCTTTGTGAACTTAGTTTCCTGTGCTTAAGTTTAAAAGAATGAGGTTGGGAGGATTAACATGTAAGGAAGAAGATATATCTGGGCCCAACAATTGCCTTCTTGATGGTAGTAGTTTAACTGAAGATACAAACTGGTGTCAGGGAGGCAAGTATGTTTTGCTTCTCTGAAGAAGCTTACGTTATTTATAATGTATGATCGGGAACAATCAGTCAAGATTATGGCTTTTAATCTCCGTATGGGGAAAGATTTGGTTTGTAAGAGTTTATTTTTATTTATAAATTATTGTAACTTAGGATCTTGTGTATTGTCCTTTATTCTATCAAGTATTGGAAATTTTATATATTCATTTGAATTAAAACTAATTACATTTAAATGTTAGTGAAGAGCCAATGTAAATTCTAAAAACAATGCCTACAATATCTCTAAAAAATTAATAACACAGAAGAGAGATTTCCTTCTGGAGGAACTGGTATCTATGTGAGGTACTTTAATTAAATTAGAATATCCTCTTTCCATTAATGGGTGAAAAAAAAAAGTGATTAAACTATTACATAGAAGACTTTAAGAATGCATATGGTTAGAAAATGATGATGCAGTGATGGTATACTGGTCTTTATAGTTCTTTAATTGTTAATGGTTCTTGCTCTAAGCAAGTTAGAATGATTTGGATCAAAGAAAGCCATTTTAAGAATATTATTCTGTCTCCTAAAAACGGATCCACTTCTGTTCCCAATGGCAAGGGTGACTATCTCAATAACCTCTCAAGTATGAATTACATCTGAGTAATAAGAAGAAATAGGCTTGGAATTTCATGAGACTGAAGATACCACATTCCTTTAATAACACTTAAATCCCATAGTGTGAAAAATTCTGAAACTGAGCAGTTTACCTTGCTTTAGGTTTATGAAACAGTAGCACTAAGAATTAAATCTTGACAAAGCACCTGATCTGTAAGAAAGGTGAACTATTGTGATTTGACATTCTTCCACTTTCCAGTACGTTGTCTGACAGTAGCTGAATGTAATTTCTGGAAGGTCATGGGATATGAATTCCAGATTATGGCAATCAGGTCTTGGATGTCCATGTCACTCCCTATTCAGCTGGTGATTTTTACATTACTGTAATTTACTAAGGTTATTGTATTGATACTGTTACAACTTTTAAAAAGAATGTCTCCTGTCTGCTGCTATAACTGACTATTTACTTACCTGTATCTTTTAGCTCAGGAAATGACTTCACCTATTCACTCAGTTGAACAAATCTTTAACAGGGTCACTAAATAAATTGGGCTATTTAGCAACTGTCATGCTGTAACAAATTGCTTTTGTAAAATGCAGTTTCTAAGGCCTTGGTTTGGCTAGAATTCTTTTATATAAAGTTGTGTATTACATTTAAACTACCAGCATTGTAAAGTAAAGCTTAAATATTGTGGGAGATGAAGAAAATATGATTGGATTTTTCTTAAAGGATTCAAATAATTTTAAAACCTTTTTTCAGCTTTCAGTGGGAAAAGGGTTAAAGGGTGAATCAGTTGGATAGTGGTGCATGTTAGAAGGATGAAGTCCTTTGCATACTAAAGGTACAGTATTGTTAAAGAACTGTCACATTACTTTTTTGCTAATTGAAAAAGTTTGGGTTCTTTTTTCTTGGTTTGGTTTTGTTTTGGTTGTTGTTTTTTTTTTTTTTTTTTTTTTTTGGTGTAGTTAAAAGCTGAGAGTAGTTGTTGAATATTTTATACCCTAACAAAATTTGTTGTTTCACTAATTTTACTCCTGCAATGTATTTTTTTAAGATACTGACTTTTATTTTGTATAGGGTTTTTGAGATAGTATTCCAAATTATATATTTCATTTTTCTTTTAGTGCAGCTGAAATAATTGTAAGTTCTTAACTAAACTGATATCAGAAACTGCAACTTAGAAAAGAGGCAGGGAAATACAAAATATGATGGATTGGTATGTAAAACATTATAGGATTTTTTTCTTGGCTGTAATACAGTGGGGAGTTTGGAAAAGTCATCAGTTGTTTTAAATGGTTGAAATTATTTGTTGTGTAACTATGTAAATGTTAATTGGGACTACAGTCCCTTATTTTGTATATTGGAGCAAAAAAAGTCTATTAAATAAAGTATGTTCTCTAAGGTAAGTACTGTATTATCCTTTGTGGAGCCTGAATGGTCAGTCAGCTGCCTTTTGTGCTTTTCAGTGTTTTCAAACCTAAAAAGTATCTGGAATTTTGTGTATTAAACTAAGTGCTCTGAGCCATGGAGGGAAAGTGTGTTTAACTACACTGCACTATCTATCTTTCTAGATGCGTTGTTATGAAACTAGTTTGGTTGCAGCCGTGTTTTTGGTGGTGTGCTTCTCTGGAATTAGTTTTTAAGTAAGTTGTGGGTATGTGAAGTGGAGGAGAAGGGAGGGTTTTGAAATACTGTTCTATCTTGACTTCTGTTTCCTCAAAAGAATCTATACATTACTATAAAATACAAGTCTGAGTTACCTAGTGGATTTCTTGGATTGACACTTTGTGGGAGGGAGAACAGAAGGAAGGAAAAACAGGAGTGTTTGCAGCATTAACATAAGAGACTGATCAAAGAACGAGAGTCCAGCATCAGAAGAAAAAGGTGCAGATGGTTACAATATCTGTGTATGATTTGATAGCAAGTAATTTTTCTCTTGGAGTATACATTACTGTTTGTAATGAATGTATGTCCTTCACAGTTTTACAATCAGTTCATACCCTGCCAGCATTTGTAGTTGCGATGCCCATATCCATAGCCTTTAACTGCATGAAAATAGTGACTTTTTTGTGTTCAGATTCACGTATGAATGTTTAAATTGAACTATTTTTTCCCAAGTTTGTCATAAAGCAGATTGCCTATCTTTAGGTGACATTCAGATGCTAGCACATTTGATGCCGCTTCAGATCTTCTGCCATACCCTTCGACATCTTCATAGGACTGGCAGGGATAACAAGATAAACAGAAGATCTGGATCCTTCTGGAGGAGCAGCTTGAAGCCAGACAGGACATCCCTGCTTGTTCTCCATGTCTGTCTCGTTGTTTCCACAAGCACTGTTGCATATGCTCTCTGTGGTTCATATACAGGTGAAAGTCGATATTGCTTGGTTACCTTTTTGTGGTGATGTTTGTAAACCTTAAAACCTGAAGTATCAGAGGCCTCTAGTTACTTTCATAATGCCCTTATTAAAATTAAAGAAACTTTATGTTCTGCTACTTGGTCTGGTCTCTCAGCTGTAAGTTTAAAATGATCATGTGTAGACTTGCTATTTAGCTCATCCTTGTAACTAAAGGAAATTTTGATATGTGAAATCTTCAGTCTTCATTTAGCAGTACTTACTTAGCTTTGTTTCTTCTTACCTTTTCCTACAGAAATTTCCAATTGGCCGTACCAGAAAAATCTGAGCTGTGTACGATTAATGTCATAAACAGTTCCTCACGATCTTCCTCATAACTGTTCATTCAAAATTAGTAGTTGTCCCTTTAGTATAGTATACCTCCACAGCAGAGGTTGTAGAAGAACAGAGATGAATTCTCTTATACACAAACCTTGTCTGCTTATGCACATGTACAGGTGACATCTATTTTTTCTGTTTAACTGCTGACTTTGTTCAATGACAAAAGAATTCAGCTTGGGTTGAAAGACTGAAAGTGGGAACTTTTAGAAAGTGTTGAAAATGCATCAAAAACTGAGGATGCCAAAAAGGATGGCATAGTGTTTGGTTTTTTGGTTTAAGTTGCCTGAGAGCAGTTATTTGGATCTAGTGTGTAATTTTTTAGATGTATTCATAGCTTAAACCAGCAGTACATGTGTTTCCTCAGTTACCTTTATCTGTAACAGGAGAAAACTTCATTTCAGTATATGCTGGTAACCTGTGGGTCGCAGTATTACACTGCAGATACTTTTGTGACTTTTTTTTCCTAAAAGTTCAAATAATCCTTGTGCGGTTTGTTTGCTTTCAAAGAGTGGCTTTACAGCGTAAGCTGTCTGCTCCCTTTGTTTGGGTTGATCTTAAGTTTGTATGTCTTAGAGATTCAGTCTTCGTTTTCCCTCTTGGTAATGCAATATGCGCATTTATGGATTCTGTCTTGTAAGGCCTCAGAGTCCTCTAACCTCTCACAGCATAATGTGAGATGTATAATGCATTAGTCTCTTTACATGCAAGCCTCCGAGTACTAAATTATTACTGAAATTAATAGTCTACATAATCTGTATTCAAGGGTTGTTCATTTTGCAGCAGCTTTGCTACTGATTGATTGTTATAAATTAACTGTGCAGGTCAACTACCATGCAAACAAGCACAGGCTTCATCTTTTAAATAGAGATCTCTGGAATTTATTGTTTCTAGTATTAACAACAGAGTGTGGTGAGGCAGAAATAAACTTCCTTTGGTCTGTATTAAAAAACACCTGCAAAATTGTCTGCCTCAACTTTTTTTTTTTTTTTTAGTTAATTTTTAGGCTAAACCTAAGAATCTGCTATTATGGTTGATGAATCCCTTTGGGGTACTTGTGTAAGAAGGTGTTGGATATATAAGGAGGATTGTTTGCAGATATCCCCAGTTTTGAAATTGAGTAATATCTTCCAGTTTCTTCCCAAAAGTATAAGTAAATTAGATTCTCTCTTTCTCTCTAATGGCTTGTGATTGCTGCCTGCGTAAGAGATTGTAAGGGTTCAGCAAAGGGCAAGGTACTTTCTACATAGCTCTTTGTGTGGAACACATATTGGCAGCATTAGGGAGCTTTAATTACAGAAGGATCATCAGTCGTGTCCTTGATCTGTGTTCTGTAGGTTATGTAATCCAGGGGAGAAGATGTACAACAGGATCCATCAGAGAATACAGACAATTAGCTTTATAATTATTTACTAACATACTAGATAAAAAAGCAGCATTTCCTAAAAGACAAAATGTTGCATTTAATGCAGATTTCTAGTATTTGGAAAATTTAGGGACTGCTCAAAACATCCTGCCATTCTAGGCTTTTGTTGCTTGTTAAAGAGCCATGCCTTTGTGTGTGTTTAATTTGCTATTTAAGCCTATATTTGAATTTCCACCTGAACTTGTATTTGTTAGGTTGATATGATTGTATTAAGGAGTGCTCCTCCAGAAACAATTTTTGCATATATAGCAGTCAAATGGAATGTAATCCTTTAATGGTCTAACTTATAAAGCATTTTCAGCTATTCACTAGGATTCATTTGTGTATTTTCTGTTAGGAAAATACTGTATTAGCGTGCTATATTAAGTGATTCCATATCCGTGGATGCCTCAAAATCTTGCTGCTGTCAAGTATCAGCTGCTCAGAATTTCAATGCCACCCCATCCTAACGCAAGTTGATTCTTGAGCTGTGATCCTTACCTTATTTCAACGATTTCACTAAACGTTGCTTCATTGCAGCGGCTGCATTAATCAGCTCTCATGAGGTGCGCTAATGACATTCAGCTCGAGTTGCATACTTTCATGCGTGCACATCTATTTGTGTTTCTAGAGGCTGATTTTCCTAATGTTATGTCACGTCAGTCTTCCCTCTGCATCGTTCATGTCAAGGAAGGCTGCTGCTACAGGCAGCGTTAGCTGAATTACTAAGTTGTATTTCAGAGAAGAGATCAACGTTTAAGATTTTTGCACTGAAAATATCTGGAGCCTTTTGTCTTCTAATCCTTATGCCTCTCTGGTGAAAGTACTCTTCAATATCAAAACCACTTTTTGGAGTCACAAGACTGAGTAAATACAAGCTTGATGTCCCCCTTTCTTCCTCTTTCCAAGGAGAATGAAAGGCTTTCACTATTTCTCCTCAAGATTGTTACAGAATAAGGAACATACTTGAAAAAGAAAACATTTGTTTTATAGAATTGCAGAATGGTAGGGTTTGGAAGGGACTTTGGGAGATCATCTTGTCCAACCGCCCCACCAAAGCAGGGACATCAGGAGCAGGCTGGACAGGAAGGCGTCCAGGCGGGTTCAGGTTATTTTTGAGTTTGCTTAGAGTTTGGTACGGAGGCATGGCCGTATTACACAGAGGTCTGTCAGAACGGAGAGCTGGTTCTGTTATGACATGTTGGGAGCTGGATACTGAGGAGGTATCTCTGTGTTTGCTAAGCCCAATGTATTCTAGCAGGACCCAATTTTTGCTAATACCTTCATCTGTGATATTTGCAGAGCAGCCACCAAGCACCTTCAGCAAATATTTAGAGAAAAACTGGACTGCATGTGCTAAGCTTATGTAAGGGTCCAAGACTGGCCACTGCTCCTTTTCATTCCTTTTTTTTCGATAAAAGGGAGACCATTTTGAAGACAAAATTTTTATCTGTATAGGCTGTGTATTCACTTTTGGGTTTTTTGTGGTGAAATTCTAGTAACTTTTTCTGAATTGCAGAGTATTAGGAGGAGGGACTACAGGTTGAGATCAAGAAGTTTGTTCCACACACGTATCACAACACCAAATTAGCATTTTTTCCTATATATTACATTTAGAGTAATTCCTAATTCACCAGAGGATAAATGAAACAAAAGTGACTATAGTTCCTAAGTTGTTTTTTGCCTTTCTTCATTAGGGGATTGTGTGCAAGATAATACATATCTGAGGGACAAAAAGTTAAAAAAATAACTTGGGCATTTAAAAAAAATTCAATGCATGATAATTTTGTGCCTCACTGAGTAATAGTAATTGTTAAAGGATATAAAGCCAAAGCACTGCTTTGGGCCAAGTTTGGTAACTTAAAACTGAAACTAACAAGCATACTGAAAGCTTATTAAGAAGGATTAGAATGAGTTTAACAAAAAATAAAGAAAACCAACACAACAACAAAATGGAGCTTTGAAATCTTCTAAAAACAGTTGACCATCCCACCAGACTGGAAGGAAAAAGAAGTAAGTGCAGTCTGGTAGGGGCAGGGTGTTCTATACTGGTTATCAGCCTGCACTAGGGGCCTGCATGTCCAAAAAATGGCATCTCCTGGTGTTTATGCTCTATGTCATACAGCTGCATATATCAGAAAATATTCAGCAGAAGACTTCCATAACAAAAGTACCTGTGATAATGGTAACAGCACATGAATATTTGTCCTTAACTTTACAAATATCAACTTTGGTTTTGGAAATTGTTTGAGAAGGAATAATGTGAAAGCACAGCTGCCATACGTGCCAAAAGAAAGAGAAATCTTGTGTTTGTGGGGATGCTGAGTGTCATTCTCCGGAGTCCTGACTAATCCAGTCCCACTTTGGTGTTTCCCTTCAAGAAAGTGGGTGTTTTTCAAGGATCTGACAGAAATCTTCCCTGGAGGACCCAGCCTGCCTGCCACTTACTCTGCTAGACTCTAGCCTTGCAGCCACTCTTGAATTTGACACTGTGCCCCCAACATGAGAACCACCTCTGGTGAATTAGGAATTACTCTAAATGTAATATATAGTCTATTTTGTGAAATATTCCTTGCAAAATCAGTGGTAAGACTGGGCAGAAGGGCTACTACATAAGCTCGTTGCCTGCTCTATCGCTTGTGTGCAACAGGTACAGCAGCTTCTAGGACTTAGGTGTATCCTTGGTGTATCCTACATTCAAGACAGCCTTGTCCTAACTTGCTGTGTTTGGTGCTTTCTAATTGAGGGGCATTTAGTATCTGCTCACGGAGATTGTCTCCTTAAACTGTGATCTGACCCCAATTTCCATTGCAATGTTGCCTGATGTTTCGTGGCTATTTACGTAAGTATTAGGAGCAGCACCGCATTTTCTGTTTAGTTCCCTCAGGGGTTCAGCATTCAGAGAGATTACAAAAATCCAGTTAATCATTAGATTTAA
This sequence comes from Nycticryphes semicollaris, assembly GCA_013400055.1. NCBI lineage: Eukaryota > Metazoa > Chordata > Aves > Charadriiformes > Rostratulidae > Nycticryphes > Nycticryphes semicollaris. The sequence goes on from VXBJ01003998.1 coordinate 43,225, forward strand.
TAGGAGTTACATATTTTCAATACCTTTGTCAATAAGGACCGAAGATAGTAGAGTGCAAAATCCATAGTAATTCCTTACAGACGCAAGCAGTGCTCGAAGCTTGTGGTCTTGAATATCCAAGATAAAAAACCTTCCAGATGCTCCACAAGAGCATGTGGACCCTCAAGAAGGAACAAGATCACCTTAGAGGTGCTGATTCAGTGCAAATGCCATATCTTTTCTGTTGAAATTAAAAGTAATGAAACACTTTTCCCATTCTGTAAACAAGTTCTATGAGGATTTTGAGGTTGGAGATGTTCTTCATTGAAAATCAGTTTGATGTTTCATGATTAATAGTTTACTGAAATGCTTCTCATAAATGATTAAGTCAGGTGAATTAAAATTCTAGGTCGTCTTATATCGATGCTTGTTTCTCATTGTTGCTGATATTTTTTTACTTGTAGTAAGGAAGATGTGGAGATTAGAAGTCAGCTGTCACATTAGCATTCCATTTATTTGGCAGATTGGTCTGTGGTGGATGTCTAGATGATTATATGTAAATCACTGACTCTTGCTAATGGCCAACTTGAGGGTTTTTTCCCACAAATCTGTCGCTTCTTGAATGTTTCTCCTCAAGCGTGAGGAGGAATTAAAAAACATTTTGACATACTTGTGCAAATGTAAGCTGAATGTAAACATACAAATGCTTAAACTCTGCAGTATCTAAATATGGATGTTTTCAAACTGCTATTTTATACTGGAAAAACAGCGACATATTTAAAAACAAGAACTTGTTAAAATGCAAGTGCCTGAAGGTAATTGTCTCAACGTGATTTAAAATTCTAGTTGTCTTCTGAATATTTTTTTAGTTTTAACAGTAGAAGACCCCTAAAATGTAAAGGAGCTACACACTCTCAATGTCTTTGGAAAGGTCATTTTGATGTAAATGCCTAATAAAGAGTTGGAAGGTGAACTTTTTACATGGAGATGACAAATTTGTCCTGATTTATTAATAGAAGTTTTCAGTGGCTTCACATAAGATAAATAATCTATCTCATGGATGGTAGTGAAAATCTACAGTTCTGTATAATTGAAAATATTTATTTGCATTATTAAGTCATAGTTTTTTTAAATCTCTGAAGCCAGTAATAGCAATGGTCACAGCGTTAGGAATGTTCTAAGTGGGGCATAATAGCATCGCGTAGTCAAACCAATGCGAGCACAGATTTGTGTTTATGGATGATTAATGCTATTCATACAAAAATACTAACACGAACGGCAAGAGCTTTCACAGCTAAGTGTGGGAGAGAAGCTCTGTCTTCTTCAGTCTTTTGAAAACAGTTTTGCTCATGACTTTACTGCGCTCACTTAATTGCACAAATCTCACGTCAGAATTTAATCTAGTCTCCTTCAGGTACTGTTTGGGTCTTGCAGAAAGAATTCACAATAAATTTGGATTCCTTTATAAACTCAAATGAATGGATTTCAAACTAAAACGGAGTTGACTAATTCAGTCAAGCATAGTTATGATTACTTCATTCACAGTTCATTAATAGCTCTCTTTTTACATAATAGAATTTTAAGTCTTCAGAACTGAATTAATAATACTTGCAGAACTGTGCTTATTCTGTTTTCCTATTCTGTTGACCTTAGGGTTTTTGATTTTGATAACCATACATGCTATTTGAGAAGAAAAGACCCTTTCTATGAATAGTAACTAAACTACAAATTTGTATAAATATATACATGTAATTCTGAGAAACTGTGTATGTCATTCTTAAAATACTAAATAAACATTTACAATGATCCTGATTCAGTAAAGCACGATCCTGAGCTACAGAATGGCTGGCTAACGGGAGGGTTTTGGGGTTTTGTTTTGTAAATGCTTTGGCTGCCAGATGTAAATATTGGCCTTTCTCTAATTCCCGTCTTATGCTCTCGTCAAAGAGCCCCCGAGAACAGAAATTAAATCTGGTGTTCCCATTGGAACTGATTAAGAACTTGGATTAGAACTGATAAGCAAAGAGGAGCTTTGTGAGAAGAGGGGATCTACTTCTGTTGAAACGTGTTTCTCTTCTGGTGTCAAAAATGAAATCCAGCAATTTGCTTGGGCAAACAATAGGATCACAGGAGGGAGCTTTGAAGGGGTTCCAGTTTGTTGAGCATGCAGTGGGCTGCCTTCCAGGCAGCACTTGTCACAGTAAACATAACACCCTAGTGCTCTGAGCCCGATGCAAGCTTACAGTAAGATACTGGATCAGATCCATTGTGCTACTCCTGGTCTTCAGAACGCCAATGGAATGTGCCTCAAACTTCTCAAATCCCATCCTTCTCTCTCGGATTAGAGGCAGCAGAATGGAGATCACCAAACCATCAAGGGCCTGGGTAAAAACCACCGGTAGGGTACGGTGCTGTCTGGAGGGGCAGCTGCTGTTATATTTGTGCAGTTGTGTCTTCAGAGCTACAGCTGGGTAGGAGTTTTCCAGCAAAGATAATTTTGTCAGAATTCATCGAGTTGTGAAATGTTTTGTGTGAATGTCATTGACCAGTTTGTGGTGAAACCTCTGCAGCGCGAAGAGAGCACTGGGTTCGCTTGCCTGCCAGCTCATCGGGCAAGTTTATGGGGAGCCCAGATTTTAGGACTTGAGATAACTCTGCTGTGTGAACTCTTCAGCGTCAGGAGATCCCACCTCGTGGAGCCTTTGGCCTCATGGAGCCTTTGGCCCTACCCTGCAGGTAGTCTTGAGGGTTTAAGACAAAAGATTCTGGGGCTGCTGTGATTGTTTAAGGTCTTCACATGCCACAGTGGCTCCAGACTAAGCATTTGGGTGGTACTGCATATTCACCAGGAGACTGAGTCAGGTTTGCTTTCCCCCCATTTCCACTCTCTGCATGCTTGACGTTATATTTCATGATACCCACTGGGGTTTGTTTATAGCTTTCTGGATTTTAATGAAAGACAACAGGGGGAAGCAGAGATTTTTTTCTGTGCTGGTAATTTATCAGTCCCTAGAAGGAATGGAAACTTCGGACCCATCTGAAAAAAAACGGCACTTGGGCTAACAGAGCAAGAGATAAAATGTCTGTTTCTCAACAGTTTGATATGAAAGGAGTCACTTGGTATTCCAGCTGGGCTTCACAGAGACTTTTTTGACTCAGGCTGGAGGAGAGACTGTTATTCACTTAACCCTTCATTGTTTCATGCCTGTCTACAACAAGGCTTTTTTTTTAATTTACTTTCTCATGCCTGCCATCCCCTTGTTTGCTTTTAATTCAGGGGAATGAAACAGTTGGTTAGTGAAAGAGCAGGAACTATTCCCTTCACAAAGCTGTGTTCAGTGTCTGCAGTCAGACCAGGTTGCTCAGGGCTTTCTCCATTTGGGTTTTGAAACTGCCCAAAGCAGAAATTCCACAGCCTCTCTGGGCAACCGGTGCTGCTGCTTGACTGTCCTTGCTGTGGAAGTTTCTCCTTGCAAGTCTGAACTTCTCTCTCTTCACTTCATGATGATTATCTCTCATCCACCTACCATGTACCACAAAATAGCCTAGCTTCCATTTTCTGTGTTTTAAAACCAAAGAACTATTATTACTTAATGCGACCTCTTATGTATTGCAGAACTATAAATTTCAACCAGCTGCTCCTGTGACACGCCTCTAAGTGGTACATGACCCTTCATTTAAGGTACCTCTTGCTGGCATTTGTATCTAAGCTACTTATTGGAGCTCAGTACCCTTCTCAGCTGCTGCCTTTATGCTTCTCATATTACTTCATGTATAGTCAGTCTGAACCAGCAATGTCCTCCCCTCCCATCTCACTAGTCTCTCTTCCCCATGTTTGCCTTCACTTCACCCTCCCTGACTCTAGTCCCAATTTCTCTATGCAGCTGAGTCTCAGTTTCTGTATGACCTGCTTCCCACCTCTGAACTCTACCTGCATCTCAGGGCAGATGTCTGCACACGTGGTTTTGCTCTCTGTTCCTCCCTCTGCCTTCCTCAGCCTCAGCTCCCAGCCCTAACTTGTCCTACCAGCTCCAGTCCTGCTATCCTCTTGCTCCTTCTCTGGGGTCCATCTGAAACTTCTTCCCTAGCACTTGGCCTCTCCCTGCTCAGCAGCAAGATGCTTCCGCTGCAGAGTCAAGTTTAAACCCCCAACCTCAGCATTTGGCTTGTGAGTTCCACCTTTGAGAACTGCAGATTCACAGACCCAAGAAAGTCCATGTAGCATAGGGTTACCCTTCACCAGTGCCTGAGCCACGCTGCCTGCCAGAGGGGACACTACCACTTACTCAGTTTTCAGCCTGGAAACTCTCTCTTCTGTGCAGTGTTTTCATTGTACTGTACAAAAGCAACGTGCTTCAGTTCCAGACTTTCCTACCTGTCAGTGGTCTGCTCCTCATCTCTGTCTGTACTCCAGCTTCGACAGTCAGCTTAATTTTCCTGACAAAGTCATGATACTTTTTCCTCTATTTCCATTTGTGCGTAATGTAAATTCTCTACTTAAAATTAGTCATCTGTAAACTAAAAGCGCTGGCAAGATGACTTGACTTCTTTATCTCCTTCCCAAGCAAAATTATCCTTCAAACTCACCTGTAAAATCATCTGATGTATTGTGTCTGCTGCTGATAATGTCATAATTTTTCTGATGTTCTAATTTTAAATTTGCACCAGTCATACCCATTTATATTTCCCAGTGAGTTACTGTGTTATCCTGAAACTGCAGAGGGGAGCAGGTTATTACTACATGTTTATACAGCATGAGTCCAGCAGGGCTGAGGCCCTATATGCTGATGAAGGGCAATCATTGCAATCACTATCTATGGAGGATATTAGGCAGTCAGATAGGAGGCATTCATTACTGTTGTGTTGTTCAGATTTATACTTATATCTCCCATGACAGTGATGGAAACTACTCTTTTGTGATTAAATTAGTTCAGTATTATTTCTAATTCTGTTATTTTTCTCCCTGCTTTGGTGTTGGTGATGATTTCCATCTGCCATGGGATTCCTCACTCTCAGCTCCACGTAATGCACTGCCATTTTAGTGTTCTGTTCTGTATAGCAGCCACACTGGGCTTTCCTGCTGCTGTCATTAGGCCATGGTGGTGAAGGCCAGGGGGACTGTAAGGGGATCCCCAGGGAGTTGGCCACAAGGTACTGGGCCCTTCTTGCCCTGCTGTGAACCCGTGGCTTCAAGGCAGGATGATTTTCCCAAACAGCGTCATCCATGAAACCCGACAGATGCTGGGTACGGCACAGAGGCAAAGCCACACTGAAACAAATCCTGTGTTACACCTTTTCTGTAGCCAGCTGTATCTTGGTTTGAGCGACACAGGATCGATTTCTCTTTCAGTAATTCTACTTTTCAGTAAGATCTCTTCTAATGCCTGGGAAATCTGCATTTTTAGAAGACTTTAGTGTCTGGATTTGTGAAAATATTTACTGTACAGCCAGCTATGGCATGTGTGTTTCAAGGTCTCAATGTTTTCAAGCCTTGCCAGGTGCAAGGATGAGGAGGTGCAAGACCCAAGCACTTGAACCAAGCTGGCCGACAGGGTTATTTCACACCATGAATGTCACATTAAATATAAATTAGAAAGTTTGCTGAGGAGTTCTCTCTCTCCCTGGATGGCTGCGATCCTTAGAATTCCTTTCCCCAGTGCTGGACCCTGAGCCCTTCCCTTCCTCCCGAAGCCACAGTGCTGGCAGTGTCTGACGTTTGCTGTCCACTGCTGGAGTGCACAGCTTCTACACCGGTAGAATTGGCTCAGTATGATCCTTATACATTTTATATTGGTGTCAGGATCAGTATTAGTTCTTTAGTATAAGTAACGTTAACTCTTCAGTCTTACTCTATTAAATCTCTTTCTGTTTCAACCTTGTTTTTTCCCAATTCCCTTTCCCCACTGCAGAGAGACCATTGGGTAATAGCATAATTGTCTAAATGACAATAAATTGGGGGTTCCTCAAACCATAACAAGCTGTGATACCACTGCTAGGCCTAACAGCAGGTCTGTCCCATCTCTTCTGCGATAACAAACCGAGCTTGTTAGAGGACTGCTTTCTGCCTAATGAAAAGCACTGAACCAGTGCTGAGAATTTCTGGTTTACTGCAGGTGAGTAACGAGGAGATGTGGGATGGACCTGAAAGTTGTGCCTTTGTGCTTGTGATGGGGGGCTGAGTTGTTACCATCCATCCAAACAATGCTCCAGTCTGATGCACTGGTTTTCAGTGAAGAGAGATGGAGTTTTCCCAGTCGCTTGCTCTCGGGATGCTGCTGCTCCTGCCTTAGGCAGCAGCTGCCCCTCCAGCCCCCCAGCTACGGCAGCTACCCCAGGATGGCTAACTGTTGCCTTGGGGGGCATGTCCCCCAGGAGCCCTCCCACCTCCCCTTTTCTTGGCCCCACCACGGGGGGTGAACAGTTTGGCAGCAAGGCAGAAAACCTCAGAAGCAAATTCTCAAGGAGGGGTTTTATAAACATCGCGCTTATTCTTTACGGAACAGCATGAGGCTGTAATCAGGAGTAATGAGAGGAGGTGCAGTTCCAGCATGCTGCTAATTAGGTACTAAAAACCTGAGCCCAGTTGTCAGCACCTCTCTCTCCAGTGATAATTCAAAATGTGGTATTCCTCCCCTGACAAATCCCCCTGATGAATAAATAAACAAACTGACATTCGGTTATAATCACCTAAAGTTATGGCAAAACCCATTCACTTTAAGCTGTTACACATCTAGGAACAGTCTGGCAAAGTCAAGAGGACTCATTCCAATTACACAGAAACACAAAAATATATTGCTATCTTTTTTTTTTTAAATTATTATTATTATTTTTTATAAACAGTTACTGAAAATTGCACTCGTTATTTCCCCACAGCCGATGGCAGTAGCGCTGCCTCCTCACTTGGCCGGGCTCCAGCCCCAGCCTGTGCTTTGCGCCTGCCGTGGCTTGTTTGGGAAATCAGCTCCCGAGCTGTAATTTATCCCTCCAGCTGGTGCCTGTGCAGCATTACTGTAGGGATGTGCTAATTAACTGCTATTAATTCAAGTAGAGACAAGCACACCGCACTTTACAATTTGTAGGTGGGATGAAGTTGTTGGACATCGGTCCTACCTCTAACAGCCTCTTGGTTTTCTTTGGTGGTTGTTGGGCTGGGCAAAATGAATGCTACCAGCTTGTGGGAGGTTTTGATGTTTGGATTTGATTTCCTCTCTGTCCCAATTGAGAACAAACACACAAATGTTGTAAGCCTCCTCTGAGTCAGAAAGCCCCTGCACGTCAATTTTTAGATTTTAAATTTTCTGGTGAAAGTGGATGTTATTTGGAGATTCATGTTTATACTTTGTAGTGGTTTTGACAAGCCATGATGCAAAGGGTGCAGACAGCCCATATTTATTGCTGAAGTCTCAGAAGAAGGGAAAGCACATGCTTCTGTCTACAAAATCTGTGCTTTTCTAGATCATACTCTCATCTTCTGTGTTTCCAAAGGGAAAGTCCAAGCACCAAACACTGGGCTGTGCAGAGACAGGTGCTGGGTGGCACTGAAACTATCCGGCAAGTAAAGTCTGTGAGACACCAGGGATGCTCAGGAGGCTCCTGGTCCTCAGCCACTGCTGTGCCAGACCCTCCCCACCAGCAAGTGGCTCCCCAGGGACCTGGGGTGACAGCCTGCCCTAGCAAATTGAGTCTCCTGGCCTGGGGGAGACCTCACCATGAGTGATAGGGAAAGGTTTGATCTCTGAAATGCAATGGGCCAAAACTCTATGGAGACCCTGATAGTTGACATTACTGGTCTTGGTAACAGGCTGGATTAACTGGGAGGTCTAAGGGTGCTGTGCCTGTTCGACATCCCTGCCCATGGCTCCCTGGTGTGGTGCTGGGGGCTCAGGACCCCCCTTCCTTTGTTCCTGTTATTGCCAACTGTGTTCTGGGGGAGAAGTATATTTCCCAGAGCTTTGAAGGCTAGGAAACTAAAAGTGAAGGCGTTTTCCTCTTCCCCTGACATTTGCCATAGAAGCAAGAACAAAATCCAGATCAACAATGGCAGACAGCTTGGCAGCACAAATTAATCCAGGAGTTTGAGGAGCTGAGCAAACAGGTTGCTTTTGCTTCAGAGAGGAGCAGGCTCTGGGCTCTCAGCCCCCAACGATATGCTGGGGTGCTGGCTGCTGTGCCAGTGGACTCCATGGGATGCTCTCTTCATTCTCTGCACCCAGTGGCTCCTCCTTGCTTCAGGGCAGATTTCCTCACCTGAGAGACCACAGCATGGAAAAGCTTTCCTGAAATTTTGTGCCTTACCTGTAGGCTTCCCTCCATGCTATTTCTCCAGCAACTTTTGAACAAAACCTGAGCAAAGTGCAGGAGCCTCAAAGGTCACCAAGTTTCTCCATACTTCATGCATGCTGATGGATGGGTAAAGGAGAAGACCCAAATTATTTTTTCCACTAGTTGTTTACTTTAAAGATTTCATAATTTTATTTTTCTTGAGGTACTGATGAGTGAAAACCATCTCTCAGAAGTGAAGATCGAAGAAACAGTTCCCTGCCAAGTGTCAGTGACTTTACCCCAAATCCCAGGGATTTCTCCTCAACATCACCGCCCTCCTCAGCTCTTCAAATACTTCAGGTTTTTATTACAGCAGTTCCCCTGTACAGAGGGGACTATGCATTTTTTTAGGTTGAGTTTCATTTTATTTCCATCCTAGTTTGTGTTTTCCATTTAAAAAAAAAATCTCCCTCCAATAGCTCTATTAAAACACACGTCAGGACTCATTTTTGCTGATTATTTATAGTCCTTTATTACGCTTATGCCGGGTCTTTTCTCAGAAGCTTCCATTAGGGGCCCTTAAACCTCAGCATAGGGAGGATGGTCAGAGGTGGGGCAGGGTTAAATAATGGCAGGATGTTTTGATTCCATGTATGACATGAAAATACCCACCCTGGTACCAGTGCGAGGGTTTTAGTTCAGGTCAGCTTGCCTTGCAGTGCTCTGCTGGTGTGTGACTCTCTAAGAAACATCTTAAACTAGAGCATGCTCCTCATACAAGCAAATATCCCAGGAGTCTGCAGCTGACCTGACCTGACCTCTGAGCCCTCTGCTATGAACAACATCATTGAAATTAAGGTCAGCATCTATAACTGAGTGTGATACCTTGGCTGAGTTCATCCCACCTGCCTTGGGGCAGCCCTGGGACTGTGCTGCACAAAGCAGAGCCAGCTCTGCTTCCCACCTGGCTGCAATCCCAAGAGGCCATGTCCAGCCATCGTTTGCATTTCTTTAGGTGCTCCTCTAACCCATTAAATTGCACGTCCTGCTTTGAGGCTAGACATATGTATTAAAGTCCCACAAATATTTCAGCTGTCATCAAAGGCAGAAAAAAACAGTAATTTATTTTTAGAACTGATGATAAACCCATGGAAAGGATTTTGCGGTTGCATCCATGAATATTGTTCCACTTAACATGAATTATTCACCCACTCTGCCAGAGTTTGCTTGTTTGGAGGAAGCAGTGACTTGGACTTCCAGGCATAAATCCTCCCTCGCCATGTCTGAGGATCCCTCCTGGCATGGTTTCCACTGGCTGGCTTGGTGACAGGCTTGCGTCAGACCCTCAAGGGTGTCTGACTAAGGCAAGGGAAAGACAAGTGGTCTGTCAACTGGCTGCCATCAGCAGGGAGGAGAGGGACTTGGCATGGCAGAGGCTGGGGACTGGGACTCTTCATCTCTCCCCAAGCAGCTGAGGATTGCAAGCTGCTATTAGCAAAATGGACTGTCCCTCTCTTCGTTAACTCTGAAAAATATAACCCATTCTTCTGGCAAATGGTTCTAGAAAATCAATGACTGCAGGGAAGTACCAGGAAGAGGAGTTCTCTGGTGAGTGGTTTCCCTAGCAGACAGGCATGATAGCACCACGATGGCTCAGGTCCATGTGGTTAACTGGTCTCTTACATAATTGATTGCTGTTTTACAAATTGCTGGAATGTAAAGAGAGATGTATTCAAGGTAGAAATACTAGAAAGAAAGCAGGAAAAGGCCTGTGGGGTGCGATGGGCAGTGGGTGTATGGGTAGCATGGGCATCACTGAACACACAGCAGCTGCCAGCTGTGTTTTCCCATGATATTTAGAGCCTCTGTGAAACTCCAGTTGTACTGAAAATGCTAAAAAACTGCTTACAAGCAATCCTCACAGTGATACTGAAATCTGAGCAGAGATACGCTTGACCAGGAATGAAATGCAAAGTCCTTGGGGGTGGGGGTGAAGAGAATCTCCACCTCAAAGTGCTCCTACCCCTTGCCCCAGAGCCTACCCAGGGTTTTTTGGAAGGAGCAGTCTTAAAGACAGACATTGAGTCCCTTCTAGATTTGTTTCTACCCAGGTCTATTATGTATAAACTACATAAAGAGACCAGGAACCGTCCCTCTGTCTGAGAGGACAACTCTGGCTGGGTGTGAGAAGATGTTCTACATTTCCACTTGTGTGCTGGGTTATTTGCTGTACCGTGTCCCAGGGCAACAGGAGGAGTGCTCAGGCCACACGCTGAGCTGGGCATCACCTGCAAACTGGAGACAGGAGCCTCAGAAAGGGATGACAAGTTTGGGTCACTTCCTCTCTGCAGCACTTTCTGCTGGCTTGCTCAATACAGCTCCCTGCTGAGAGGACAGGACACGGGGTCTGAGTCTTTTCCCTGCTCTGTCTATGCCATCGTAGAGTGTATTTTATTCCCAGGGCAAGGGAGGAAAGAGAGATAAGAGGGGATAGATTTTGGAAGTCTGTACTGTAAGTGCCTCAGGTGCTTAGCAGACTTCTCTGTGTACTATTCCCACTTCACATGAAACGTCTTTATTTCAGGTATATTATGTGAGAGATGTAATTAAAGAATGAGAGGCACCCAGATGCGCTGGTGGGTGCCTGCAGTGGAGAGCAAGACATGCTGCCTGCAGCCATGGGAACTCTGAGGAGCTCAACGCCAGGCAGCTGGAGATGATCGTGGGCAGGCACCTATTAAACATCTACCTACGGCTCTGCAGAGCCTCAGCTGCCCATAGCTCAGTAGCCAAGCTCTCCTCTGATCAAGGGTGTTCATGTCCCCTGGCATAAAGGGCAGAGGCAACATGCCCTTCCAGAGGGTCAGCCATAATTTCCCCAAAGAGACAAGCAGATCCAGCTTGGGTTAGATAAAGCAGTACATTTATTTGAAGGCACAGACAAATAAAAGAATCAGCAAAACCTACAGGAACCTTTTTTTTTTTTAAATCCAAGTCTGTAGGAGGTGAAGATATTACACTGCAACGCTCACATTGAGCTGTTTGGTTTAGTAGGTCAGATTGAGTGCAAATGTAACTCCATTCCTCCCGCTTCTGCCTGCTGTCCCCAGATATAGGTCAACTTCCCTTGAGACACAGTCAAATGGTTAAAGATCTGATTTCCAAAGGTCCAACCTCCCTTTACTGTCCGCTGCCTTCAGCAAAGGTCAGGGGCACCTGGTGTGTGTGAAGAATTAGAACATGGCCTTTACACACAGCTTTTTCTCTGCAGGTCTGCAGGAGCTCCACATCAGTAGTTGTACGAGATACTTATGGAGCGAAGGGTTCACCTCATTCAGTGACTTGTTGGGGGTTGTGCTTTGCTCTCCTACTCTTCTGGCTGTGGCACACTGACCATGTGAAGGCTGGAATAGTGTTCACCCATGTGCGGCTGTTTGGAAGAGAAGTGTGGAGGGAAGGAGAAGCCAGCTCTGCTGGTGGGGGTGCCATGAGAGCTGATGGCTACAGGTAATCGTGGGCCCTCTGTGGTTATTTTTGTTGGGAATCACAGAATAACTTGGAGAAACAACATGCGAACACTAGGGCCTGTCAGCACCATCCAGGTACTCTCTGGGGTGTTCCCTGAGTCACCCTGCTTGGGTGTCCTCCAAGAAAGACTCTTGCTGTTGGGAGGTTGGAGAAGCCCTGGAGGCTCTTCTGCTTGGGAAAAACAGCCATTGGAAAGAGGAAAGAGGAGGAACACCTTAAAATGAAACATGAATGGAATATCCTACTACATCTCAACTGGAGAGAAGCATGGTAGTGAGAAGACAGAAAGTCCTCACACTACCTCTCCACAGCCCACTTCAGCATCCCCCACACCTCTGGGAGAATGACTTTGTGGAATCACCTCAGGGAACTGGGCATTTTCTTCTTCAAAATGCATGTATAAGCATCAAGGTTTCTATGAAACCCTTGGGCATTACCATTTCCACATGGGGAGTACAAGACAGCACAGCAAGAGCAGGCTGATAAATCCCGTGTTACACAAATTTGGTGGGTGATGGGAGAGGAGAATTTGCAGTGTGCCAGAGGGCTACAAAAACGTTTATGTCCTGACCTTCTAGGAGAGTGGGAGCACTGGCACACCGGAGCTTTTGCCAACATGAACCCTTTCACTGAAAGGCTCTTACTAAGAGAGTAACCTGTGTGCAGTAGCAATATTATTTATTTCAATTAACCAGTTTTCTGATTAGAGTGATCAAGCCAGCAGTCACACATTTCATAGAAAGGGCCTTCAATATATTTTTCCATCATTAATGCTGTCAGATGTGGTACCTGGGATCCGAGTGCTGAAGTGCCCTGGGTTTGCCGCTTCCTTTTCCTGTGTCCACCACAGATGCTTTCTGGCACACAGCTGAATCAGCATGTCAGCACCATCAGCATCAGGAGAGCTGTGAAGAAAAACCCTCTTCATCAATACCAGTATTTTTTTGTATCATCTGTGATGTTCAGGGGAGCATCTGCTCAGCACCTGGGCTGAAATTGCAAGTAAAAGTTCATAGGATCATGGAATGGTTTAGGATGGAAATGACATCTGAAGATCATCTAGTTCATGATAGGCCATGGGCAGGGCCACCTCCCACTAGACCAGGTTACTCAAAGCCCCATCCAGCCTGGCCATGAACACCTCCAGGGATGGGGCAGCCACAACTTCTCTGGGCAACCTGTTCCAGTGTCTCACCACCCTCATCATAAAAATTCCTTCCTTATGTTGAATCTATACTGAAATCTTCTTCAATTTAAAACCATTGTCCTTGCCCTATCATTAAAGGCCCTGGTAAAAAGTTGTGTCCCCCTCACCATCTGCTGTATGTGGTATGTGGGTATGGGGCTGTGGTTCCTCCTGTTCCCATAAAGAGGTCAGTCCCCGTCTGCAGTTCTGGTGGGGAAGGAACAGGAGGTTGTGGATGGGAGTTGTTGCAGCTCCCACCAGCACTCCCCTGTGGGTCCTCGTCCAAGACTGGTCTGCAGGAAAACTGCTGGGGTGTCAGGAATATGCCTTGTGCCTGCAGTCATGGTGAGAACCTGCACCTTGTAGCTTTTCTTCTCAACAAATTGTATGTAGGTGGAACCAATTATATGTAATGTGCTTCAGCTTCCTAAATGCAAAGCATGGGAGGCTAAAATGTGCCCCAGATTGACGTCAGCAGTATTTTAAGTGTGTAGCTGAAAGCATCATCCCTTTGATATCTGCCTATTAGTATCTGTTTTGCTGATGTCATGGTAGTTTTTTCTTCCATTCGTCTGTTTAGAGCTTTTTTAAACTGTATTTTAAGTAAAGAATTTCACTAGCAGAGCAAAAGAGAATTGGCAAAGACCGAGGGGTGTTTGTAGCTGTTTCAAGAATATGATGCTGTGGAAAATATTCCTTTGAACTTTCTGAGTCCAGAAATAAGCCCAGGGTCACATTCTCTGGAGATGCGAAGTACAGCACCCAGAAGGCAGCGGACTTTAACCTGTGTCTCCCTGCTCTCTGTGATCCAGGTAATGGTTTTGCTTCCATAAGCACTTCTGGTCGGAAAGAAGCAGCTTCGGAAATGCCAGAGCTGGGTCAGAACTGGACGCTACTGATGTTTTCCCTGCTTGGGGGAGAAGACGGAGAAAAAGAACAGGAAGATTTATCTGTCTTTGAAAAAGACCACACTTTCAGTGCCTGTTGACAACCTTCAGTCATATATTTTGTGTGCTAATGTAATATTGATAATAACACTTTGTGCCATGGGTTTAGTATTAGCAATAGCTAAACATATGCTGCTGCTTCCGAAAACTCCTATCCACCAACTAATAAAGTGTAATTAGTAACTGGGGCCTTTAATGATTATTTTAGATAGATTGCTTTCTGTGGATGGTAAGAATGTCAGTCTGTTCTCTGTATCATTTCCTTGAAAGCTCTAACAAGTACTTCTGCCTTCCTGATAAGGCCGCTGCTCAAGGAGTTGAGAAATGAGGAGCAAAGCTGAGCACACAGGCAATTAGTTGAAAGTACATCTTATCCCTTCAAAAGCTGGTGTTATTAAGGGGCACTCAGCCCACCACACTCAGGCCTTACAGAAAATACCCTGAGAGATCATTCAGGAAAATTTGTTATGCAAAAAACAACATGTACTGAACCCACTCAGGTAAAAGGACATTTGGGTTCCTGAGAAGCCAGCAGCCACCACCCTGGGGGCTGTCTATGCCAACAGCTCCCAGCAGGCCCTGTTCCTCCCAGTGCCCCTTATCCCTTCTCAGCATCTCACAGTCTTCACACCCCACCATACGCAGAGTCTCTGCCCGTCTCACCTCACAAGCCCTATTTTCCCCAGCTCTCTGGCACCACCTGCCTCTCACAGCCAGTTCAACCATCCTCCTGCCCAGTCCCCAGGGTTATCCCCTCTAATCCCTGCCTGCAGCCCTGCTTAGTGCTGGGACAAATCACTCTTGCAGCAGCAGTAGTTGGGAGAGTCATGGGTGGACAGGGAGAAACTAGATGGTTGGAACTAGATGATCTTTAAGGTCTCTTCCAACCTAAACCATTCTATGGTTCTATAAAACTAGTGGGGCTGTGAGTACATGGAGGGGGATGAAACTGTGCAGAGGGATGGGTCTGAACTTTCCAGGCTCAGAGAGGAAGGAGATAGGAGCAACTGAGACCTCTCTGCTGAACAAGGGTGGATAGAGGTTTAGAAGCTAGCCAAAGCTGTGTGGGGCTCAAAAGCAGCATGAGTACTCCTGGCATGACATGGGCCAGCAGCCTTGGGGATGGAAACATTTCTCCAGAATCAGGTCCTATGAAGCTGGTAATGCTGAAAACCATGGTAGTTCCCCTTATTTCTTGTTTGCAAATGGAGTTGAGCAGCTTTGGCTCAACCTGCCCCAAGATCACCTGAATTTAATACGACTGGGAAATGTCTGGAAAAGTCATCACAGAATAAAAACTGATAAATTTAAACACAAATAAAACTTTAATTGCAGGAAGTGTCTGTACAGTGGGGAAAAGCTCGGTGTTACCTAAAAGGACTGTCCTAAGCTGGGGAGCATCTCTCCTCAAATGAGTAGGAGGAAGATAAGTAAACTGCACTGATGCAAACGGAGCAATTCCACTTTGCCCTGTTTCCTTGGGGAAGTCACTAGCCATGCCATGTTTCATCCTGCAGAAGAATCAAGACATAGGCTTGCACTGGGTTTATTTTCTATCTATTGCTTCTTTTTCAGTCTCATTCAGAAAATGTACCTCACTCAACTGATAAGAACCGCCACAAACTACACCACGTTTGGTGTTAGATGCAGGCGGATCACTCCCTTGGCCTCACTTCAGTGGCCATTACACATGAAAGCTGGCAAAGCATGCAGCAGTAACGAGCAAGGCAGCAGAAAGATCAGGAGAGCAGGGATGCTGCAGCAGGGACTGTGGCATGAGAACCTCATTAGTCAGAGGGACAGTCATGCTGAGGTGACTCAGCTTGGGAAAAATGTGCTTTTTCTGATGACTTAATAAAAGGTTGTTTAGTTGTTTATTTATTTAAATAATTGCTACTACTGACTCATTGTCAGTGGATGTCAAGGATAAAGGGAGCATGATGGCAATAGCTTACCTAGCAGCCTTGTAGCTATCATTTCAAAGTATGCTCCATGTGGTGTCACCTGTATCTTAGGCTCTCATTTACGCCATCCCTGTGATTTTGGTGGCTTTACAATTTTGCCAAGTAGACACCATTTGAACTGAGTTTTCCCATGCTGGTGGTCTGCCCTGAGCTTATCATTAGTAACAGGATGGTAGTGTTTCAGCTGTTTCCAAGAAGTAAATTAAGCGGAAATGTTTTGCAGATGACTCTTTTGTACATCACAGGACCTAACAGTAGAAGATCTGGCCTCAAAACACCACAAATCACGAATTTATCAGCCTCTGCATTCTCAGATCTCACATGTTCCCCAGAGACTTCTCCAAATTCAGCGTCTCTGTGGATGCTTTATGCCATCACTGAGCCTGCTCTGCCCCAGCACTTCCCTGGTGCGTTGCCCTTTCACTACACAGGCCATCTCTCGGGGACACTGACCCATGCTTCATCCACAGGTCAATGTCAGAGCAGGACTTCCTCAGCAATAGTTTATTTCAGCTGCTGGGTGCCATAGACCACAGGCCAGAAGGCCCCTCAACCCTCTGCTTTTGATACTTCTCCAGTTGGCACAGAGAAGCAAGGAGGGAAAGGAAGTGTCTTTGTTCGAATGCCAGACAGAAACAAGTTCATCCAAGGATAAAAGGTATGGGGGGAGGAGGAGGAGGGCACTAGGAGACAGACAGACTGGAGACAGAAGGGGCAGAAGGGGTCAAGCTCGCTCGGAGGGGATAGGCAGTTCAAGAACAGCCTGTAACCAGTACAGCACACTCCTTTCTTGAAACCTGGAACAGGGCTCAGTGCTGGCAAGTCTTCACATTCCTCTGCAACCAGCAACATCTCTGCCATCAGCTGGCATGGAGATGGCGTTGGGTTAGCAGTCGGGATGCACAAGCACTGGCACATGGACATCCGCCGTGGGTTCCGCAGCAGCTTGTTGGCCACCCAGACATGCAGCCAGCTGTCACCTCCATACTGAAAACTGGTGTCAGGTCCCTGGGGTTCAGCAGAGGAGAATTAATGCTGGTACATGCTCTGGAGAGGGAAGGAAAGAAGAGAGGAGGGAGAGGCCTGTTCACACTGCTGTCCTACAAACCCTCTGTAATGACAGAGAAGACATCACTGGCAACACCGACAGCACTTGAAAAGTGCCACCAGCCATAGACATCCTTTGCATTCCTCAGAGAGTAGCAATAATCCTTTCTCATTTATTCCTCCTTTGAGTAAGGCAAACCTGAGTGGCTCCAGAAGCACAGCACAACCAGGAGCCCACAGTACATCCCCTGCTGTCACAGCTGACAAACTCCTCATCCTTTCCACAAGTCATTCAAACCACTGAGGGAGACAACTTGGGTCTGGTCTCCCTGCTCATCCAGGAAGACTCTGTACCAGGCTTTCACTTTTCAGAGCACTCTTCAAATTCTGATTGCCAGCCTCAACTTAGTCAAGTTTTTTTATTCAGGCTTTTCAAAGTCCAGGATACATCACGTACTATGCAAAGGACAATCTCTCTGCTAATAGGTGATGCCCAAAAGAAGCGCCAACCTGAGAGTCAGAGTATGACTGATTTTTTTTTTTATTACTTGTTCTGATATTGCTTGTATTAGCAGCACTGAATATTTTGAGAGATATTATTCTATGTTAGCTAGAGTTATTGCACCAGACTGAACTTAAACAACAGTAATGTGTTGCCAATATTGAAAGACGAAACCGACTGAGCTTTGAGTCTACTCATTTTGCCCTTGTTTTGCTTAAACTTAAGCCCAGATCATCTCAAAGAGGACAAGAAATGTTTGTGAGAGCTGCAAACTTGAAACTTTTTTGCTGCATATCAGCAGAGCTTTCTGGAAGACAGATTAGACAGTGAATTTGTTTTATTGGCTGTTTAAAATGTAACTAAATAAAGCTATAAGTGTGTGCTCTAAGAATAATTCAGCATTGGCAGAAAGAGCAATTGTAATATCTCCAGGCCTTCTCTTCAACAAGTTTTTATGATTCTCAAGAAAAGAATGCCAGGACCTAAGAACGAAAAATGGGTTTCTCAAGTACTCACAGTTGCTCTTGTGTTGATCTAACGTTCCACCCATGCAGCATAGACAGGAGCAGGGCGACCTGTGTCCAGGGTAACAAAAGAGTATCTCAGCCCATACATACGTACTGGCATCCTGGTACCTCCTCTCAGACAAAAGGCTTCTTTTGCCAAAGAAGCATCACTGAACATAAAGCTGGTCTTTTTTTACTTTTTTTTTTTTTTTGGGGGGGTGGGGAGGGGGGGAGGAGATCAACCAACAGCAGCCACTCACAGAATCACAGAATCTTCATGGTTGGAAGGGACCATAGAGATCATCGAGTCCAACCATAAACAAACAAACAAACACCAAAAAACACAAACCAAAACAAACCAAACCAAAACCAAAACGAAAAAGACAAACAAAAAACCCACACCCAACCCCCCACCACAACAACCACCACTCCCAACAATCTCAGGCACTAGAACATGCCCTGAAGGTCCACATCTACACATTTCTTAAAAACCTCCAGGGATGGTGACTCCACAGCCTCCCTGGGCAGGCTGTTCCAGTGCCTGACCACCCTCTCAGTAAAGTAATTCTTCCTAATATCTAATCTAAACCTCCTCTGTTGCAACTTCAGACCATTTCCTCTGGACCTGTCATTCACTAGGGACAAGAGACCGGCACCCACCTCTCTACAACTTCCTTTCAGGTAGTTGTAGAGGGCAGTGAGGTCTCCCCTCAGCCTCCTCTTCTCCAAACTAAACATGCCCAGTTCTCTCAGCCTCTCCTCGTATGACCTGTTCTCTAGACCCCTCACCAGCTTGGTAGCTCTCCTCTGGATGCACTCCAGCACTTTGATGTCCTTCTTGTAGTGAGGGCCCCAGAACTGAACACAGTACTCAAGGTGAGGCCTCGCCAGTGCCATACAGAGTACAGGGGCACAATCACTTCCCTGCTCCTGCTGGCCATGCTATTCCTGATACAAACCAGGATGCTGTTGGCCTCCTCCCTGTGCCCTAGGAAGTCTCACTTCAAAAAACCCAGCTGCTCTTGTCCTCTCTGCAGTTTTCCCATGCCCATCTAGCCTTGGTACCAGCCCTTGCTTTTGAGAAATATTTTCTGCCTTCCATTTTGGGCCACATTTTCCTTCTTCCTCTCTTCTGTCTTCTTCATCCTGCTCCCTTCCTGCAAAAGCTGGCATTTCCTTTCCCTCCCCTTCACTGCCAAATCAGCTAGCATATATGTGTGTGTCCATGTCCACATACCCCTGTCCAGGACACGGTTATTTGCACACCCTTCCGCTCAAGCATCTCCTTACCCTCCCCAGGCTCATCTTTTCCCACCTGTTGCCTTTTCTCCAACATCATCTAAATCACTTCATCATCTCCATCAATGCTTCATTCTCTGTTCCCGCAGGACACCCCCATGCTGGTGCCTTGCAGTGTCCTGGCTGGGAGTACAAGAGAATACACAGACCTCTGCAGATATTCGGTGTCAGTCACTGCCTTGTGCCAATGGAACCATCCAGCTCACATGGACTTCAGGTCCAACACGGTGTTGGTCTCCACAGCACAGTTCTGCTTGCAGCAGGCCCATTCTTGATGTGCCCTGCATGTTCTTGATGCATCAGGCTATTACACGGACCTGCTTGAACAATGACTCCAAATTCAAGCAGCATATCATAGAATCATAGTGTCATAAAACTGTAGAATAGTTTGGATTGGAGGGGACCTTTAAAAGTCATCTAGTCCAACCTCCCCTGCAATAAGCCAGAACACTTTCAACTAGATCACGTTGCTCAGAGCCCTGTCCAACTTGACCTTGAATACTTCCAGGGATGGAGCACCTATCGCCTCTCTGGGCAATGTGTTTCACCACCCTCATTGTAAAAAATGTCTTCCTTATATCCAGTCTGAATCTACCCTCTTTTAGTATAAAGCAGGACTCCTTGTCTTACTGCTACAGGCTCTGCTAAAAAGTCTGTCCCCATCTTTCTTACAAGCCCCGTTTAAGTACTGAAAGGCCACAATAAGGTTTCCTCGGAGCCTTTTGTTCTCCAGGCTGAACAACCCCAACTCTCTCAGCCTGTCCAGCTCTCTGATCATCTTTGCAGACTGGACTCGCTCCAACAGGTCTATGTCCTTCCCGTGCTGAGGACTCCACAGCTGGTTGCAGTACTCCAGGTGGGGTCTCACCAGCGTGGAGTAGAGGGGCAGAATCATCTCCCTCCACCCTGGACATCCCAGCCCTTCCACAGCACCTCATCTGGGTGTCCTTCAAGCAGGGAGTGACCACAGCCACCTTCCACCCCACCACCCAGACGGAAAAACCATCCGGGGAGGGGTGGGGGTCCCCAGGAAGTCCTGAACCCTGCTTCTTAACAGCTGAGGCTCTGCTTTAACTGCAAACGAAGGTGATGCAGGAGGCAGAACCATCTTTGGGGGAGGGTTGAACACCCCCCACCCACCCTCCTACCAGAAGGGGGTGCGCTGCAGTGCCACAGCGCCACCTGGTGGAGCAGAGCGGCTCCTTGTGCCGCCTCTTCCCCCCCGCTGCCGGCGGTCTCCCGGCACCAGTAAATCCAACATTCTCCACCCACTCCCAGTTTTATTGCTGGGAACACGATATCATACGGTCTGGGATGATCTTTTGGACAGTTGGGGGTCAGCTGTCCTGTCTGTGTCCCCTCCCAATGGCTTGTGCACCACCCCCAGACCACTCGCCAGAGCGGCAGAGAAGGCCGTGATGCCACGTGAGAACATCTTGGCATAATTAAAACATCCCGGAGTTATCAACACTGTTTTCAGCACAAATCTAAAACATGGCACCATACCAGCTACCGTGACGAAATCTAACCCTATCTCAGCCCAAACCAGCACATTCTCCTGCAGATTAATGGGGGCATTTGAGACCCCTGGTAACATACATCCCCGAGGACGCTTTTAATTTCACCACTTCCAGCCTGTGTGGTAGCAGCAGGCAGCGTGACATGTGCTTGTATCATACTGACTGGTCTCAAACCATGGCAATTCATGATGTGCAACCAACAGGAAATTTCACCGAAGCCTCTTCCTGCACAAACCCACAGAGCGCTGCTTGGAGAGTGGTGAGATTCCCACCACCTCTGCTCCCAGTCTTGCCATCCATGTGCAGCACACTTGCACACAGTGGCAAATTAAACTCACCATTGCTAGACCTGTTACATATCTCCTGCTCCTTTGCTTATATCAGGGATGGCTGCAGCCTATTACAACTCACCCCCTCCCTTTTCCATTAGAAACAGCCGTACAGTTTCCTCAGGGTTTTATGAAACCATCCCCCCTCTACCCCTGCCCCGTAGATCCCATGGGGAAGTCAGGCCAGTCAGATGGAGTGACAAGCTCGGGACATGGGGAGGGGCTGAACAAATTGTAGATTACAACCTTGTCCTGCCACACCTCCATGTCACCCTCATTTTTTCTACCTGCAAAATAGTAAGAACAAGGAAGCCCCCTTTTTTTTTCCTGCAGCCTAATAAGGTCTCCAGGACAAAAACCAACAGAGGCTGTGGAGGCACAGGCTGAAGGTCTCATGGTGAGACCTAAATATTTTGTGGAGAAGTGTGCATTTGATCTCTCCTTTAAGTGCGTAACCTGCGGGTGAGCAGAGCGTGGCACCTCCCTGGGGTCAGCAGACCCTGCCACCCTGCTTCCCCTGCCCACTGCACATATAAATGTGCCATTGGAAAAGTTATGAGCTTTTTATTGTCAGTTGTGGAGTGAGATATTGAACCATCGAAGTGCTTATTCATTTCTGGTTATCTGATTGTCGTAATGTTTCTAAACTGCCAGTTGAAGGTAAGAGATAAACTCTAGCCAGCCTCAGACTGAAAGGCGCCTTTGACGTAGCTAGGGTTTTTTTCATCAGGGGATGATATATTATTTATTGACCCGCACAGGGTCACCTGGAAATATTTCATGCAAGGAATCAAAAAGGAAGAGTAAATACTGAAATCAAAGGCCTGCAGGACCTCATTTTGCCTGTGGGATGTTTTTTCTCTGCTTGTGTGGCCGTGGTGGACCCACCCCTCTGGCTGATGGCTCTGGTTCTCAGAAGGAAGAGAAACTCCTGTGCCTTCTGTCATTCCAAGGGGAACAAATGTAGCATGGATCAGAAAAAGCAGATATTTATTTCTCATAGAATTCCCTTTCCCCTTTTCCATAACTTCACTCTTCCATACCAGCTTGGAGATGGCAACCAGCGAATGAGGGACCAAAGTGCTGTTCCCAGCTCCTTGAAGCAGTGAACAGCCGGGATCTCCTTAGGGGTGGTGGGGAGACCCAGCATCACTACTGATGGAGATCAGGAGGGAGCCTCACTGCCCTCTAGATTTCCCAGGGTTGCTTTCTAAAATCTAATACAGATGCATCCTCATGAAACAGCATTCACATTATAAAATGAAAAAAAAGGCTTTTCTGAGACTCAGGGGAGTTGTGTGTGTGCAGAGCATTTAGAAACAACAATTTTCTGAACAAATCTTTGGTGTTAGCCTTTCAGCACATAATTTCAATGAAAGACAGGAGAGCCATCCATCTGCTAAAGGGAATATTTACCTCTCCCATTCTGCATCTCGCTTCACTGTTGCTATGGTCACATGTTGTTATAATTGTCTTTTATTAAAGAGAATCTCTCTTAAAGACTTTTCTACCCAATGCATCCTGCCAGCTTTCTGGTTCATGACTGTCTATTTACCTATTTAATCTGTCTGATGATGGCATTTTTAAGGCCCCAGGGTATTTGGTTTCCAAGCACTGATAAAATTAACAGAGAAGTTCCCGGCATGATCATGATTTCCTGAAGTTTAAGGCAAGCTGAAAGTAGTGGGACTGGGGTTTTTTACCTGTGTGTGTTAATAAATAAAACACCCTTTTCTGAAAAGCAAAATGTATGAAAAAAGTAGCTTTTATCAATCAAATATAACAGGCTGAAGGGGGTAATTTAGTGTAACCTGTCTGCTTGGAGGTCTTCTGAAAAAATTTAGTCTAGTCTGTTTTTTAAAGGACTCCAGTTGGTCTTCTGTGGTCTACATATGGATTCTACAATTTCCTTTGAGTCATCAGTACCTTAGGAAAAAATTTCCAATGGAAAATTTCTCTGCAGCAAAACCTCACGGTGCACTAGGATGGGTGTGAGCAGTGAGGCCAGTGTCTTCTCCACAGGAGCTTTTGGAGTCTGTCACACCTCTGTGCCTGTATCTTGTGCCTGGCCGTCCTTCCAAAACCAAGATCTTGGGGAATGAAGGAAATGTACACTCAGATCCCATCACAAACTGCAGCTGACAATTCTTCTGATTTTGGTCCATTTCTGCATTCAGTCCAGATCATACAACTTCCTAATCCCAGTTTACCGAGCACTTTTCCTGATTTGCTGACATGGGCCAGTTTTATAAGTGTGCCCTTTATGCTCTCATACCCATAATCATAGAATCAGGGAATCACTGCATGGTTCAGGCTGGAAGGGACCTTCAAGGATCACCTAATCCAACCCCCCTGCCCAGGACAGGGACATCTTCCACTAGATCAGGTTGCTCAAAGCCCTATCCAGCCTGATCTTGAACACCTCCAGGGATCAGGCATCCATAACTTCTCTGGGCAACCTGTTCCAGCGTTTCACCACCCCCATTATACAGAATTTCTTCCTTGTATCTAGTCTAAATCTACTCTCTTTTAGTTTAAAACCACTACCCTTTGTTCTATCAATGACCACATTGAATGATACCTAATCAGAGCAGACCCGTGTTAGGCTTCTCTTCATGTGTCCTCCAAGTTGGGAAGTTAACTGTTGGTGACTACTTTTTAGCCTTGTTTAGTTAGAGTGCACAGAGCAATTGAGCTGGCAGTGTCCCCTCCACCTTGAGTGTAAAACGTTGCCTGAGTTCAGTCTGACCTGGCAGTGGGACAGAGTTTTCAAAGAAAATTGTGTCTGTATAAACGTCATGGAAGTGAATAGCCAGATGGAGACAAGGACCCTTTTTGGCCACTTTGCTGAGCAAACAGCTGTAGCCAAGCTCTTGGCTTGTCAGAACCTGCATAAGTGAGAGCTCTTATGAACCCTCCAACTCAAAAGCAGAGCGGGAGTCAGGCATCATAGCCCTCGATGTTGGAGTCAGTCACAAGGCAGGTCTGTGGGCAGGCAGGCTTTGGGAGGCCCAGGGCTCAGTGCAGCTCCAAATCTGCCTTACCACCACTTCACCTCCTTTGCTGGGGAGAACTCCAGCTTGGGCAGGGTTGAAAGCAGCGTGTTGGTCAAAAGGAGTGGAAAGCATTGAGTTTGATGAGACACTGGAACAGGTTTCCCAGAAAAGCTGTGGATGCCCATGCCTGGAAGTGTTCAAGGCCAGGCTGGATGGGGCCTTGAGAACGTTGGTCTAGTAGGAGGTATCTCTGCCCGTGGAACTTGATGATCATTAAGAACCCTTCCAACCTGAACCATCCTATAATTATATGATTGAATCTCACCCTGCAGTGAGACAATATTGCTGATGGCTCTGGTGGCCAGTGCCTGTGGGCTGCTGGGTGGCCAGTATTGCAAACAATAGCCGAGTCCTAAATGAAGCAAACCCAGATCCACAGCTGTGTCCACGTGATGCCCAAGTGAAAAAGAACTTCTTTACAGCCCAGGCGGTGTGCCATGCCATCAAGGAAGACTAACAGGGCAGTTACACACCTTCAAACGCATGGTCTGGGCTCTGTTTGGCTCAGCATGTCCTTGCCCATCGCAGTCCAGCCAACGTGTTCAACATTCATGCTGAGGCACCATCCCACATCATCAGGACCAGTTCCTGCAGCTGAGGCCTCTTTAAACTGCATTGCCATGGCAATCTGTGCTCCAGCCTCTTGGTCACCCGGCACACAGCAGGTCTCAACTCCTTCTCATGTCTCTCACCCCTCCTGCCCTGTTCTCCAGGGCGTAGCAATTTTTCTTTCCATGATGTTTTACGAGGCAAGCCTCCATGGTCCCAGCTGGGCTCTCTGCAGTAGCTGCTGCCACACAAGCCCACTTATTAGGAGGAGCATCCGTCCTTGCTTTTGTTGGACTGCCTTGCCACGGTGTGTTTGGCAGCTGCAGGGAGAGCTGTGCTGGGGTTGCTTGGGCACCACAGCAATTACAGCTGATCATTTGTATTAAACAGTGGGACTGTGGAGCTGGCACTGGAGGCCAAACTCAAGTGGCTTTAATGACTGGGAGTTCTGTGATCAGAGGTTGCTGTGAGGATAAAATAATAATGGGGTTGCTGACATTTTGCTGGTGTTGTGAAGAGTGTTGGCTTGCAGGGGAAATGGGAAAGAAAGAAAACAGCACTCAGCTCTGTGCTGCTGCATTAATTGGGCAGAACCAGAGCAGTTTTATCTTGCCTGATACCAGTCACTGATCGTCTGCTCCTAAAGTCTACCTGCCTCTGGGAGCCACCTCTGCTGTGTCCATTGTGTGTGTGCCTAGCTGTTTTGACACACAATGTGAATGAGAAAAACGAGTGATGAAGAGGCAAGAGTGAAACTGCATAGCCAGAAAATCACCCTTCTTTCCTTTTCCTGGAATGAGGAGGTAGAAGGAGAGGTTGTGGGGATTGTGTTCCACCTCCTCTCCTGTCCTCAGCATTCCCAGGTGCAAGGAGCACTGCCTTGAAAGGGGAGCAGCAACTCAGTCCCATATTCAGCTGTGTGATTATTTGCTATTTGCTCTCTGTAAATCCAGCAGCTGGAGTATGATGGGACTTGCCTGACTTGGTTCTTGAGCAGTTCCCAAAATATTTAGAACAGCACTGTTTGTCACTAAACCAGGATGGCACCAGGATAGTGGTGAGAACATAGGAGTGGTCACATCAAGCCAGACCTAGCCAGTCCAGCAGCGTGTCCGCAGCAGATGATGGCTGAAGAGAGATGGAGTCTGTTTCATCTTGTTGAGGTTGTATTTATGCCCATCTCTGGTGGAGAAAACCAACAGAAGTATCTCAAGGAAAAGTAGAAGGATCAAGCAAATATGTTGAGATGCTTCCAAAGTATCTGTTCCATCACACAGCAATCTATGGCTTGGGGTCCTTTGGGGTCTTTGCACCTAGGACATCTCAGTGGATTTCACCTCCCTGAGGATGTCCAAAACATACATGTGCGTTTACCTCTACACCTATAATATAGTCTCACAGGGAGCATCAGATTTAAACACTTTGCAATTGTCTAATTCCCACACTGTATAAAAATAAATCTTATTTTATTTTTCTTGAGATCGCAGCCTGCTGTGTGAGTCACCTTAGCTCTTGTATTAAAAAAAGGCTGACGGGTGGTTCCTTCTTCATCTTCTCCATGCCTTTTGTAATTTATAACCCACTAGCATATTCTCCTGTCTGGTTTTGGGACAAAAGAGTTCTCCCTACATGTGTTTTCCAAGCACAGAAGCCTTTCTGTACTTTGGGTCACATTTGTCAGCTTTCTCTGTATCTTTCTAGCCATAAAGCAATATCCCCTGTCACCTGTCTATAACACTGTGTCAAAGCTAAGTAAGGCCATGTGTACCATTCATTAAGCCCAAGGGAAATCTCTGGAGGCATCTCAACCCCACAGCACTGAGGTGCACACAGAACACATCCGTGTGTGTGGGAGAGTGGATTCAGGGCAGACAGGCCATAGTGAAGACCAGAGTGTGGAAGAAAGGAACATCTGCAGAACCAGAGAGTGAGAAAATGCCTACTCCTACAGGGACAAACATCCTGTCATAGCCTGAAGTAGCTGATAAAGGATGTGAAATTCTCTGTACTGAATACTGGAAAATGCCTGCTGAATCCCTGTCGGGAGATGCTTTAAACATGAGCGGGGTTACACATATCCTTAGAGCGACAAACCACATTTCTAGGACTCCCTTGAACCATGAACTGGAGATCAACCCGAGTCAAAGGGCTCAGCCACTCTGCAATTCCAGGTGTGTGCAATGAAACACAAAGAGCCTGTGCTCTTATGGGTGAGTGCAATATTTAAGTGCCTGTCTTAGATTCCCAGAGGGGCCTGGGTTATACAAGGGAAAGTCTCCAGGTATGTGGTGTCTGGTCTTGCTGTTCACCTAACGTGGCAGCCTGGCTGGATCCTAATATGGGGTCCTCCTATATTCTTAGCTTGGTCCTTGGAGGAGTGATTTTCTCCTTTAATGGCTGTCACTGAAACATATAACTGTAAAAAATGACGCTCTTTTATACACAAATCACAGCCTTTTTCTCTCCTCCCAAGGCTAGAAGAGACACCTGCTCTTCACAGTGGCTTTTCAGATCCCATGTACTGGTGACACCAGCATCCATGGATGCATTTAAAACATGGGTAGATATGGTGCTGACTGACATGGTTTAGTTGTGGTTTTGGCAGGGTTAGACTGATGGTTGGACCTGATCATCTTAAAGGTCCCTTCCAATCTAGATGATTCTATGATTCTATTAATGAACGACAAACTGAATCATCACAGCACCTTCCCCTAACACTGCCACCAATTTTGCCTGCCCAGCTCTGTGGCTAGCACACATCTCAATGATGGTGGAGATGCACTCCAGTCCTTGTCTGAATACGTTTCAATCCATGTCTTCATCTTGCCAGGAGAGGTCTGTATTGCCTGCGATGCAGCTGGTTGGTGTACCTAAGAAAGAAAAAGAGTTTGAAAAACAGTTCTGGGTCCCCTGAGCATTTGAAGAGGGAAAGGGCTCTGTTAGGGAGCAATCTTTCTGCCCCATTGCAGGTGCCTCTGCTCTGGGCAGAGCCCAGTTGTGCAGTGGATGGGAGTGCTTCTTGTTGTGTGCTGTAGGAGGAGCCCCAAGGGCCCTGGTGCAGAGGTGGACCCTCATCTGGCCGAGTGAGCCCTTCCTCACAGCCTCAGAGGACTTAGTTTAAGGAAGGTAGAGGAAAAGATCACCATCAAAGATGCCTGGTAGGAATCATACAGGCCAGGGATGCTGTTTCTGATCCCTGGTCACCAGCCTCACTCCCTTCTGGCACCTTGGTGTGCTGTCATTTCCTTCTTGCCTGCTGCCCTTGCCATGACACAGAGATCAGCTAAACTGAAAACTGTGTGGTTGTCTTTATGCGATGAATGTTGAGGCTTAATGACAGAAGTGTAGGCACTGTTGCCTTGAAAATGTGTTGCTAAGAAGCAAATGAAGAGGCTGAAAAATGCAAAATACAGGCAGCAAGGGAAAACACAAGCACAGCTAAGGAAGGAAGGAAGAAGCTGTGCTCATAGCTCCCTATAATCAGACACTGCAAGGTTTAAAATCTTGCTTTCAGGAAGATTCTAAAGCCTTATTTGAGGGCATAACAGCCAGGTGATATGATCAATAAGTGTTTCAATCAGAAAGTAGAAATCAGCAAGTAAATGAAAGAAACTATTCAATAATATCTTCACCACCTTCTCAGTGATTTTCCTGAAAGTGTAGGGGAGAGATGTGGGATGGGTGAACGTGGGACACAGCCTGTCTGAAGCAACATTACATTTTTTCCCCATGTTATTCTTGGATAATACTTAAGTGGTCGGTGAAGAGTGGTTGAAACATCTGTTTGACCCTCAGCAGAGGAAAGAATGGAGTCCAGAACATGTTAACCTTTCATAATAAGTACTCCAAAGGTGCTCCAAGCTGCCTGCAATGACTTCTACAAAAGGTATGAGCATTTATAGTGCTCTGCATAGTTAGTGTGCTGTGCAAACACCAGCTAATTAATCTAAGTAATATCATAAAGCAAATTAAACTATTTATCTTCTCAGAGATAAACCAGTAAGCAGAGCTAAAAAAAAAAAATCAGCTCCCTAATAAAATACTTATTTAAAAGGGGAAACTGTTGCAGTGTTTAATTTATTTCTCCATAGTAAAGAAATTTCCTGGTATTTCTGCTATGGACGAGTGCAGAACAAATGGAAGGGCTGCATTATATTCATTACATTTGGAAGGTTTGTTTTTCCCTCCAGCATTACACCGACATCAGCCCACTGTTTTCGAAAGCGTTGTTTTTTTCAACAGATGTAAGGACTTGGAGAGCCAGAGTCCTAATTCCAGTGATTGCTCCTTCAGCTATTGTATTCCTCTTTCATATGCATACAAAAGAAGCCTTAACAATACACACAAAAATATTCTGATGGTGCAACTGGGCTCAGCTGCTTTTCTGTTACACACACATGCGCTTTGCCTAAGCTAAATGAAGTGCTTGTTCAACAGGGCTTAATTCATCCAGCCCAGCAATCACTGTCTCAGAGCTGGGCATCTGTCTCATCGCGGTCTCCCAGTCTCTCTCCCGAGCACATGAGCGAGAATATGAGCCAGAGCTGGCTGTGTTAACGGGAGGCCGCCGCTCTCACTGCCTCTGCAAACATGCACCTGGGCTTTGGCAGAGCCTTGCTCAGCTGAATAAAGGCTTTGAGGATGTAGCCATATAAACTAATGTAAACACTATATAAAAACTAATCTTCATTGCAGAGGAGGAAGTAATGCAGCTTTATGAGTGGGAAGGTCAAGGAATGTTATCCGCTTTTACTTAGGAGATTTGTGGTCTCCATTTACATTTTATCCATTTGCTTTTCTGTTGACACTGGCTTGGGATAGAGGAAACTCATGCAAATATCAGATTGCCAGTCGAGGTCCTGACAAAGGAAGGAAACAGTCATTGATTACAAGGGACCTGATTTGGCATTCCTCATGGAGCTCCCTGCCCCACTGCAGAGCTTGCTGCCCCTTTGCTGGCTGCTTTAGGTGCCTCAGGAGTGCAGAGTGGAGTCTTATGCGTGTCCAGAGATGGCAGTGAGTGTCTGGTGTAGCTTGCAGACTGCCTATTATCACCACGCTGGGGCAATTTCAGCTGCAGGAACCAGCTGAAGTGGTTCTGATCATTCAGAAGAGACCTGGGCTTGAACCACAGCAGTGTCCCTGCATGTCTCTGCTCTCCCTGCTGACCACTCCACCAAAGGGAAACCAAAAGGGGTCAGGAAGGGATTCTGTTTCCACAGTATCCCCACCATCCACCCCCAATATTTCACCTTTTGGAACATTTTTTTGTGTAATGGAGCATAAAGAGAATGACAAAAAGGTACTGGTAATGATTCTGATCTCATTACGAGTGGTGTTGTTTTTAACTGACAATCTAACATAGGAGCACATTGGCATACTATTATAGATCCATTATATGAGTATATACATATACACAGACACATGGACACAGTTATATACTGAGTGTAACCAGTTTACAGTTGAATTCTTTTAAACACATTTTCCGAAAAGCTATGATAGCCTGCTTTGTCAAACAAGGGGAAAAAGCCTAGACTTTATGGTTTTAAAACATAACAAGTAGAAATTAAATCCAAGGTGGAAAAAACTGCATGGGATCTACACATAACTGGAAGGTTATTTTGCTTTGGAAACTATCAATTTCACAGACTACCACGTGGGTTTAGGATATGCACTGGCACATAATGCAACGCTCAAAGTTTATATGGCATCAGTTCAGGTCAGATTTGCAGATTCTGCTCTCAGTCAGAGGGTCCAAAAGTTAAGAAAACTCCAATTTCGGATTTAAGTCTGTGAACCAGAGACTGGAATCTGGTCTTGCATACTAGTCCATTACAAAAGTTAGAGATCGTGCTTGGTTCTAAATGTAACTGTAGGGAATTCTCTGCCTCTGAAGTTAGGAACACTGGGCCATAGTATGGGATGAGTGAACAGTCCACCAGGAGAGAGGTTTTGACCCTGCAACGGGTTTTCTGGGCTTGAGAGTGATAAACTTTCTCATTGACGTAGGCACATGTGTGCATGCACACACACAGCCAGCCAAAGCCTCAGGGACTGTTGCCACCATCCTGTTAATCATTATCGGAGCAGAGCTGTATTCTTTGAGATCTCTGACCTGTTTTGCAGCCCTGAAGGGTTTATTGCAGCCAGTGCAGCCTTGGACGGTGTTTGGATTGCGTGCTGACTGCCAGCCAGCTGGCCGTGGTTCAGAGCTCAGCGATACGGAGCGTTGCAGGACTGCCCGTTTGTACTTCTTGGCCTTTTGGGAACATGAGGCAACTCCTGCTTCCATCAGCCAAGAGGGAGTGGGCAGCCTGAGGGACACGGGGTGAGGAGGAAGCAGCAGAGTGAATTTTCCCTGGGTGATAATCAGGTCATGTGGACATTGTGGTTGCCAGAACATGGATTCGGGACTGAGGAGCCATCAAGTGAAATGGGATGCTGCAAGGAAAGCCTCTATCTTCAGTGGACACAAAATCTCAGCCTCAAATCTTATGAGATTCACGCATGCAGAAAAGATTTCTGCTTGAGGTCATTTTTTAAGTTCACTTAGTTGCTTGCTTTTTTTTTTTCTTTTGTTCAGGAGACTGGAAGATTTTCCTGAAGCCTTTGGTGATTTGCTGAAGCCTTGAACTTCAACAAGAAGTTCATTCAGTCTTGAATACATTCAAGAATTTAAGTACTGTCCCATTCCTGCTCTCCTAAATTGTGAATAATTTCAAACAAAGAGGAATCAGAACGGCTTTGTCAATCATTTTGATTAGCCAGTGTCTTGCTGGCTCCTGCATATCCATAAAGAAGTGAAATTAGGAATTCAAAATCAGTAGCCTTACCGGGTAAGGGACATGTGACTAACTAGACAATGTTTAAAGGTCCCTTCCATTTCAAATTGTCCTATGGTTTTGTGAGTCTACAATAGGTGTGTGAGCATGCAGTCACTCAGGGAAACTCCTCTTTGGAGCACATTCCCAAGAGGATATAAGTAAAGAAAATGGCTCCTTCCTCTACTGAAACTCATGAAAGTCATCTACACCAATTATACAAAGGGGCACGAGGCATGCTACACAGAAGGCATCTCCATGGAATCAAAAAGAGGTAGCAGAGGTAGCTGTCTTCAACACAAGAGTCTGTCTGCCCTTCTGAAGAGTGTATTCTCCCTACTCTGACTAGCAACAAATCCGTTCACGCTGAGAGATTTATTCTTTTACATTTATCAAGAAGGTGTTAGGAAATGGAAGGACGCTTATTTCCACTGTTGCCCCAGTAATGTTTCAGCCAGTTTTGTCTTACCTCCATACATCCAGATTTTACGGTCCACTGCCTTATGTGTCACCTACATAAGGCACGGAGTTATGGATAAGCATGAGCATGTAGTAACAAACAAACAGCAAACCCGGCCAGGGCTGTCAGCTGGAATAGGCAGACTTGTTTTCTGCTTGAGTTAATCAAACCCCTGTAGAAACTTCCAGGGGCCTTACAGACTCCAGTCTTGGCTGCTGAGCTTCACACTTCAGCAGGGCCAGAGCTGATCAAAGGGGTTTGTCTGGTTCCAGGAGGCTGAGCCCTTGCAGAAAAGAGTGTGCTGCAACCAGGATGCTGTCTGCTGTAATCCTTCTTTCTTCGAAACACAGAAAAGCATGACTTTTTCATGAGACCAGGAAAAAGGTTTATTGATTTTTTTTTTGTGTGTGTGAAAGAGCAGCACCATTTTGAGTCTCCCCTGCTGTCTCACCAGTTCAAATCCCAACGCTTTGCAGAAATGACAATTCTGTGCTGAATGAAATCACTTGGAACAAACTGGTACAAAGAAGGCTGCGTACTATTGACAAAAGCTTTTTCATCAGTTACAGCCAGCTGTCTGGGTGCACACACTGGAAACCTTTGAAATTCTGTGGGCTGAATCACTTCAGTTACGTTTATCCATAATCTTCATCATTACTGAGAAGTTTGCAGTAAGCAAATTTTACTCATTAGGCATAATGAACATAATTCACTTGTAGTTCTGTTCCATTTTACCAGCTACATCACAGGCAGTCATCCTATAGGTATTAAATATACATGCTCAGTAAAGGCTTATTTTACTGCAGTCAATAGGACATGAAGGCACTGTGTGCCCAGGGAAGAACAACTTAGGGAAATTAAGAGCTGATTCATGAGTGCAAGAACTAAGCTAACTTCCAGCATCTCACTGCTCTATGGCTTCTTCAGTGCCTAAAAAAAAGGTAGCATGTGTCCAGTGGGGACACAAGGAGGATAAAACCTTCCCCTATCTGTCACTGGAGCCATCTTAGGTATTGAAGATGGAGCTTCTTGATGAGTGGAGAGAAGGCATTAGCGTGAACTGAGGGTGTTCAATGGCAACGCACTTCTCTGTGGGTTGTCTTTTTGGGGTCTTCCTGAAGACCAGCAACCCTCCTCTTGGATGGAAAATGTCCGTCTCACCCCCATGGGACAGAGGTGAAGTCTGTGAAAAAAATCCCTGTGGGGACTGTTCCCCTGTTCTGACTGGAGGAGAGGGCTGTTTTTTTCCAGTAACAGCTGATCTCCTAATCTTCGTCCCGTGCAACAGTGGAATAGAATAGCTAGTGTGTCTTCGTTAAGATGGTCTAAACAGACTGCTCTGCATCCTCAGCAAAAGTCTTCAAATTTTGCTTTTAAATGAACAAGTTCTGGAATTTTTGCAAACCCTGACTCACCTGTCATAACATAACATTTGGCAGGACAACACACCAGTCTGATTGGTGGTACCTTAACCATTTGCCTTTAGCCATTACTAGGATTTAGCACAGAATCCCTCTTGGCATGTAGCAAAGCAGAAGATGATCTGCACTGTGCTGAGCTTCTGAGAGTGTAAGGAATACAAGTTTTCTGAGAGTGTAGGGAATACAAGTTTTCCCTTCACTGAATACAGATCTGTATGGATGCAATGATGCCACTGGTACATTTTATTAGTGGAGAGGATAGCACAGGATGCTGCATATGCTTTTCTTTGACCCCAAGAACAGCAGGTATATAACCCAGTACACAATGTACAGAGATGCACTCACATTTCTCCTGTACATACTCAGCTTAGTTGTTGTGACCACCATGGTGGCTAAGGCCAAGAAGGTGACAAGCAATCCAGACCGCTTTCCGGGTCTGCTTCCTTCCTCCGTTGGCAGTAACACTTAAATGTGGCACTTTGAGCCCACAGCCTAAATGCAGCACAGAGAGTAGAACAAAAGGATAGAGGCAAAATATAGTGCAAAGGGTGTAAGGGCAGAAAGTAGGAGAACTGATACCAGAGACAAAGGCTGCCAGGATAATGCAGGGTTGCAAAGAAAAGCAGGAGAGCAAGAATCACAGAATCACAGAATATCAGGGATTGGAAGGGACCTTGAAAGATCATCTAGTCCAAATCCTCTGCCAGAGCAGGAACACTTAGATCAGGTCACACAGGAACGCGTCCAGGCGGGTTTTGAATGTCTCCAGAGAAGGAGACTCCACAACGTCTCTGGGCAGCCCCTTCTAGTGTTCTGTTACCCTTCACTGTGAAGAAGTTTTTCCTCATATTTAAGTGGAACCTCTTGTGTTCCAACTTGTACCCATTGCCCCTTGTCCTACCATTGGATGTCACTGAGAAGAGCCTGGCTCCATCCTCCTGACACTCACCTTTTATGTATTTATAAACATTAATGAGGTCACCCCTCAGTCTCCTCTTCTCCAAGCTGAAGAGACCCAGCTCCTCATATGGGAGATGCTCCACTCCCTTGATCATCTTTGTAGCCCTGCCCTTGACTCTCTCCAGCAGTTCCCTGTCCTTCTGGAGGGAGGGAGTATAGAAGTGGAAAAGTCTGGAAGAGTGAAAGAAACAGAGGAAAGCATAAAGGTTAACTTTGGGAGCAGTTTCCTTTGAACAGGGAGGGGCAAGAACAGAGAAATGGAGAACAGATAGCAGAGTCTCTGGTACTCTGATTTATAGGACCCATATTAATGTTTAGTCACACAGCACTTTCGTTTTCCAAAACTGCCCGGTCATGGTGCAGAAAGCACTCGTGCCATCGCTGCACAGCCTCATGCAGGATTCTTCTCATCCCCAGTGCAGGAACCTGCACCACAGCCTCAGCGTGTGTGGTTTAGAATCTGTACCTACTTAAACTAAAGTTTTCCCAGACACCTTACTCTGCACACAGCTCTTTGTCGATGTCTTGTCACTAAGGAACACGGGGTTTTTATGCAGATATTTTATCATGTCGTGGTGGTCCCACATCCTACATCTCCTACATCCCACATGTCCTTCTCCCAGGAGAAGTCAGTGTTCGGAGTCACACTGTTTGGAGCAGGAGATTCCCGTCCTCCTCATTAGTTTAATTGATTCAAACCCTCTCTGTCAATTCCGAAAGGAAGCCCTGGAACAACAATTTCATGACCTGTGGTCACCTTCTGAGCACTGAGGCTCACTAGAAGGCCACCCACACAGGGTGTGGGCCACTGGCTTTGCACCAGTGTGCTCAAAATGCCACAATTGTCACACTTTCTGTAAACTACCATATGACAGAGTA
The DNA here is from genome assembly GCA_013400055.1 of Nycticryphes semicollaris. NCBI lineage: Eukaryota > Metazoa > Chordata > Aves > Charadriiformes > Rostratulidae > Nycticryphes > Nycticryphes semicollaris. Next base: position 78,440 of record VXBJ01003998.1, read on the forward strand.
AATGCATTGCCTCTATCCCTCTGAGTGGTGTTAGATAATGTGTGAACATTTAAAAGACCTTTTTCTGCCTTTTTTCCTGTAGAATAACATAACCTGATACAGAGACAGAGCAAGTTCACACAATTAAGACAGGCTACAAAGTGACAGTGGCTGATCAATCAACGGACTAATTGCATCTGACTGCGGCAAGTAGAGATTCTTCTGTCCTGAGGTTGCTTGAAATGAAGTGAGGAGGAGAACTGGGTCACCTAAATGGCACGAGGCACTGGCTAGCCAGCGCAGCCACTTCACCCAGTCACCTTCACTCATGGGAAAATACAGACAGCCCTCTGGTACCCCTAGGGTCTTTATCCAAGATGTTGCATGCCCAAAAATATTTAGGATTACTAGCATTTTGTATTTTTGGCATATCTCTAAAAAGTAACTGTTATTGTATCACCTAATCAAGGTATATAGCAGTGTTTTATTACCAAATCTGAAATTTATTACAGTTGTTTTGTGGTTACACGAGGTTTGAATTAGTGCTTTATTACTATAAGGAACTCATAACAAATACCTAATTAAGGTATCTTTGTATCTATCTCTCGTTTGGAACTGATCCAACACCAATTTCTTGCTAGCACTGAACAATTGTTACTATTAGTGACTTCGATGCCCTGAAACAAGACTGAATTAACTGGCAGAGAAAATGTGATTGCACCACCAAACTTCTAAGAAGTTTGATTGGCAAATAGTACAATAATACCAATTAGAGCATCACAACAGATTATCTCACAGACATTACACGATAAAATAAATATGAAGCTGTAAATGTGTCATTATGGTAGAGTACAGTCTGCATGATTTAAACAGCTTGTAAGAAACAAGTAAGCTTCTTTATGAAGTCAGGTATCGGAAACAGCAGTGGTCTGCACCCCAGTTTCTGATTGCACCATCACAGAAAACGCAAGCAATTTTAAAAAAATATTGACTCGGTATTATTTTGTGTTTCTGAGTTCCAAATAGTATTCCATGTGTTATTTTGTGTCTTGGCTGAAAAAACCAAAAATCCTGAGGATAGCTGGAATAGGCATGAAAAACATGGCCCTGTGGCAGCAAAGGGAGAAGTATTTGGTCTTGGTGCTAACCAGAAGCAGGGCTTTGAGCTGTGAACAGAGGCTATCTTTTGTCATTGCCCTTCCTGTGCATTCAGAAAATCAAGGTTTTGAACCCTCTGTGTAATGAGAAAGCAACACATGCACAGCTGATCCTAGCAACAGTTTCCTTTTCCAACTGCATCTCCCAGGCCAAAATTGTTCCAAATAACAAGAAATATTCCAACAAATGATTGACATAGCCCCCTGTATGGTACAGCTGTTTAACTTCTAGCTCAGGAAGATCACGGCGCTAATGCGGACTGTGCTTTCGAGAGGTGCTCTGTGCTGCTGAAGTGAGCAGAAATCACTGCACTGCACCCCAGCACGGTCATATTCTCGAAGTTTAGTTGCCTCAGGGTGGGTGCTAGAGGCACCTCACTTTCTATTAGCCTTTTGGGAAAAAATGTGAAAGCTTATGCACAGAGAACATACAAGGCAAGTCAATTTGATTTCCTTATAAAGAAAGTAAGGAAGAGGCAGGGACTGTGACTTCTCCAGAGTCATAGTTGCAATAGCTGGAAAAGGTGGAAATGGAAGGTGGGTTTCATTACTTCCCACCCCATGGTCTGGCATGGAACCAAACCCAGAGAACCTCACAAAATTCATCAGGACTAGGAATAAAAGCACCAAAAATATTTCAGCTCAAACTTTAATTTCTTCCTTAATCTGGAAACAGACCTGCCATCCCTTTACAGGTAACATTCTTCTTCTTTCCTTTTTCGGTTATAATTTCATTCTCTTCCTCCCCTCTTCTCCCACCTACCCTTGGACTGGAAAGCGGGAAAGGCAAATGGTGAAGGCCAGTACCTGCCCCACAAACTCAGCAGGCACCAGGGCTGATGAAAATTCCCCGCTCCCAGCTTTTATGGCAGGGTGCAATCGGTGGCTTGTGTTTGCTATTTAAACAAAGGAGCCTTGGAGTTAGAGGGAAGATCTTCCCCAAGAAGCTGCTGACTCCTGAAACTCAATGTCCTGTTCCTTATCAGGCCAGTTTATGACAGGCTTCATAAATGTTTTATGAGACCCCGATGACTGCATCGCTGAGCAGGGTGGTGGCAGCTGCTTCCAACTTTGTGCATTGTTGACAAAAGATCAAAGACCAGATTTACCACTCTGATAAGATTGGGTGGATAAGAATCCTAAACTGACTTTTTCCCTGTTTCCTTCACAGACAAGCACGTTGCAGGACTTACTGACAGAGGCTCAATCCTGAAGACTTTGTTTGGACAATACTTCTACCAATTTCTACACCCCTTCCCCAAGGCTTAGTGGAGATTCCTTGAAATGGGCAGTAAAATTTGAAACTGTTGTTGATTTAGGGCTTTGACTGAAAACCCCTCTTCAGAAAGTCCCTAGACAGAGGAGCACTGAGGTGGTCGTTGGTCTTGGTTGGGGTGAGGTTGATGGGAATGACCATGCATTGTCATCTTCCCGATTTGTTAAATCACTGTTGCACAAAGCCTCCCTACAGCTGTTGCAGAGCTCAAACATGTTTCTCTGTGTGGTTCTCCAGGATGGGATCTGCTGACCAGTGGCATCCCACCAGCTGAGCACAGTGGAGGCAGCAGCTGGGAACATGGGCTGCATGACAGAGGCTGGCCAAGCATGTCATGCACAATGCATCTGATTTTCTAGCACTTCATCCCCCATCCCCCTTGTCTGGGCCAGGGCTTGAGGTTGTATTTGTCCTGCACAAGGAGATTTCTCTCCTGGGCATGTCCACCAGCTCCTCCTGCACCAGGAGCACTGACTCCCTTGGCTGGGCACTGAGGTACCAGGGCCTAAAGGGACATGGCAGGGCTGGTGGGCACTCACTGCTGTCAGAGCCCATTATACCTGCCATGATTCAAGACATCAGATGTGCTAGCAAGCTAAAGAAAGCAAACGATAAGGCAGGGCTGCAACGTGTTTCAAATATAACTAAAAGTCAGAAGACTTGACTTCTGTTACTATTTTCTGCTGTAAACTTTCTTGGTAACGGCTAAAAAAAAAAAGTATGCTTCTTTTCCTTGCCTGGGAAAAGAAATATTTTTAGTTTCTTGGCAAAGGATTATTTCATTATTAGTAGACAAAAAATGTGAGATAGCTAAAAATAAAACATTGGGCCCAGTCATTCTGTGTTTGTTGACTTTTTAAGCAATGCATGAGCAGAACAACTCTCCTTCAATTGCACAGGCCATGCCTGTTCCCTGAAGTTTGTTTCCCAGGAAGCCTGACTCCTCACTCAAAAAATGCTCAATATCATGGGTTAGCAAGACCAAAGTATCTCAAAAATTGCCTACAGAGCCACTTGTCCAGAGGAAAGGATGGCTCAAAGCAATAGGCTCTCCCATAGCACTTAAATATAGGCAACTATATGAAACAGAGATATAAAGTGGGATCTGAATTTCCATCACCAATTTCTCAGAGCCAGAACTTGCAGTAAATCAGAGAAAATCAGTTTCTTTACTGCCAGCCATACCTGGCCAGAGAGAGACTGATGTTCCTCTGCTTGTAAAGCAGGGAAAGAGGATGTGATCTCATTAGGAAAGATTTCAATTTTCTCGAGCTGCTATGTGTCAAACAGTTGGGCAAACAAGTGACTTCCCAGGTTTGAAGTTTGCAGTTTGCTGGGAGCTGCCATCTGGCCTGAGTTACATTTTCTTCAGTCTCATTGAAAATCAAAGATTTTTAAAAGTGCCAGTATTAAGAATTACTACTCTGTCCCTGATGCTAGAAGCTTTCTCCTCTATAACTCAAAGAAAGATACTGCTCTGGGAAGGTAGGGCTTGATGGCCATAAAATGGCCCACTGAGTGGAGATGATTGGGCCTTATGCCCTTGTTGTGGAAGTATAAGTAACTCCACAAAATGATGGAGAGTGAAAAATCAAGCCTGGTGTCCGAAGTACCTGAGGGACTTGGCCTTTAAAAACACCACATGGAAAATTAACATATGTCATCTAACACATTTTGCAGGAGGTAGCAAGAACAAACACAATTAGGTGATCACTTGGCTTCCAGTTACTGAATCCTCATGCTTGGTTGCTGCTATGGGAAGTAGATGTAAGACTCTGCATGGGATTTGACGATGCAGTTACCATCCCTATGCGAGCAGGAGCACTGGTGGAGCAGAACTGCTGGGGCCACCACCAACCCCTGCGCCTGGTCCCCCTCTGCCCCAGGGATCGGTTGAAAAGCAATGCCGGGGAGAATCACTGCTCCCCCACAGGCTGTGGGTCCCCATCGTTGTGGGCTGCAGAGCCCCCCCATGCTAAAATACATGCCAAGCCCTGATGTTGCTTGGGTCTGCTTCTTCTCCTCCATGAGGAATTAAAGCTCATTCTCAGGGGAGAGGTAGCAGGGGACACATCCTGGTGTGGGGCAGGTCTGGCAGGGAATCATGGCAGACGGCAGAGCCAGCGCAGAGGCAGCCAGCGCCACCTTTTATAGCGAGCACAGGCAGGTGGACGTGGATCTTTATCTTCCCCCAACCTGTTTTCTAAACATTATCTGCTCAGATTACTGCCCACAAATTTCACTCCAAAACTTGAGAGTAATAGGCTTTTACAATGCAGTAAAGAAAGATATTAACTGGTTCGGGGATTGACTAGACAACCATTTACACCACTCTTTTATCAATATTGCCATAATTTGACACTTCTGAATGGAGGAGGATTGTAAAGCACCTGCAGACCCTGTAAAACATGTTAAATGGAGATTAGTGTTACTGCTTAGTTTAAGCCTAGTAAAAGATAATTAAATTGACTGATGCAGCTGTAAATCTCACTTTTATCAAATCCTGGCTCTCTTTGTCCTTATGATTTTACAGCATCATTAATGTTGTTGTGACAATATCATTAATCTCCTCCTGCTGTTCAGAAAATGAAAGGCAACGACCAGACACTATATAAATCAGTTCTCCCCTCACTGGTGTTATCTTTTCTCCCTTCTTGACTCTGATACAACTCAGACACAAATTTCATTCACAAGGTGATTTTGTAAGCTGAAAATTAACTGTAAATACACCATACTGTTTCTTTCACTGCTGCTTACATGAAAAGTTTTTATTAGATTATTTTTATATATATTTTTTTTTAAAGCAAAAAGGGATCAGGAATAATTCTTCAGTGTTCTTTGGTGGTTTGTTTTTTATTTAACTCTGTGTCAACAGTACAATACAAGACCATGAGGCCTACAAGTGGAGGTACGCTGCTATTTTGGAAATACTGGGAACTCCAGCTTAAGTCATCAGTGACATATTTTTTAGTTTCTCTGACTGGGAAGGATTGCAAAGGGATGGCTGACTTCTTTTCCACTTCTGGAACTGAGGTTGGGCATGGGAAGCAGGTGAACAGTCTGTATGGGGAACTCATTGCCCAACAACACTCTGTAAGAGATCCTGATGTAGTAACTGGAGCCATTCAACATACAGAAGGCTTTTCATTTCTGCGGTTCCCAGAGGGCGGTATGGATGTGACAGGGATTTCAGCTATCCAGGCTCAGGCCAACCATGCTGCTTGCTCTCAGGGCCCAAGGACTCGCCGTGGTCCTTTTTATATGCTAGTCTAGATTGAGGCACTGCATGTTCCAGGTTCAGGGTCAGCAAGGGGAAGCTCTTCTGCTGGGCAGAGCTACAGAAACTGGGATGGAGATAGGTATGGGATGCTCCCAATTCCTATGATGGAATGAAGAACCATCAGGCTTTTAAGAGATGATTGATAAAAAAACATCATACAAGTGACCAAAACACCTGTCCTGGTGTTTCACAGCAGTCACCAGAGGCTTCTGGAAAATGCTGGAGGCAAGCAATCCTCATGACTGCCTGGAGGGTGTAACACTGCCCCACCATTGTATCTTAGCTCAGTATCTCCCCAGATTATTTCATCTTTCTTCCCACTATGTGCTCTTCCCTTTATGATTGCATATGATTGCAGCCTGAACTGCAGCCTAGAAGGGCACTAGAGATGGTGAGGGGTCTGGAGGGGACTGGTGAGGGATCTGGAGAATAAGTCTTAGAAGGAAAAGCTGAGGGAGCTGGGGTTGTTCAGCCTGGAGAAAAGGATTCTGAAGGGAGATCTTACCACTCTCTACAACTACCTGAAAGGAGGTCATAGAGAGGCAGGGGCTGGTCTCTTCTCCCAGGTCACAGGCAATAGGACAAGAGGGAATGGCCTCAAGTTGTGCCAGGGGAGGATCAGGTTGGATATCAGAAAAAATTTTTTACACTGAAAGGTTTATTAAGCTTTGGAAGGGGCTGCCCAGGGAAGTGGTTGGGGTACCATCCCTGGTGGTATTCAAAAGACAGATTGACATTGTGCTTAATGACATGGTTTAGTGATGGGGTTTCTTTTTGGGGGCATTGATTTGTTTTCCTTTGGTTTTGTTTCTTTTTAATCAGAGTTAGATTGATGGTTGGACTAGATGATTTAAAAGTCCCTTCCAACATAGACAATTCTATGATTCATAGAATCATATGGGTTTTTAATTTCTAAACCACTTTGCTCTCCAGAGGAGGGTCACTTGCCTTCATGAGATGTACCTGTGTATGCTGGGTCGTGCTCCTTAGGTTGGATGGGGCACACAGAATCCCCTCTCTCAGTGTGAGATGGACGACATAATCCCATCTCAAACAACAGGAGACCTCAGATAAGTGAAGTTCAGATAACCATCCTGTCTGTCTTCTCCAAGGTCAGCTGGCTCAGCAGGGCTTTATCCACATTGTTTTACCTAAGATATTTACCCACAACTGAGGACTAAATCCCCTTCAAAGCTAGATATCCACTCAGGCACTTCACCTTGGGTGATGGATCTCACATGACTGAAATTTTGGGCATCTTTCTGAAATGAAAACCTATAAACCCCACAGTCTGAATGACGATTGAAGCCAAGTGGTTCCTCCTAACGAGGGATATCAGCCGGCAAACTATGAAGTTTGTGGCTAGGATATTCTCACTGGCCATTTTCTCTGGCATTTTCCTGGTTAATTCAAGGTTTGTGGTGGTCCCCTACGTCTAATATATAACCAGAATTGTGCCGTACTTGGCTGAAGCCAATGGAACAAATAGAGTATTTTAGTTCACTGTTTATGTGGGAAAAGTTTATGTAAAAAATATTTCGCAGTTCGTAATCTAGTGTTTAAGTTACAGTGAATCCTAAATATAGTGCTTTAATCATCAGCAGCTATAATTTCACTCCAGTATTTCTTTAAACCCCATGGTTTGAAAGTCCAAAAGATAAGAAGCACTTCTCAGCAATGCAAATAGACACAGAGCACGGGGTTCACCCAGAGGCCACCCCTCCAGCCAGGGCTATGCTTACCTTTCCAGCTCCCAGGTAATTGAGAGGAAGAAAACAGGGAGCTCCCTCCAACCTCGGCTCTTTCAGATCCTCAGGGTAGCAACGTTTGCCCCTCTACAAAGATCCAGGGCAGGAGCAACACCTCTTTTCTGAGCTGAAACAGCCAGGGCAGTTTAGAGGGGGTCCCTGCAAAGGGAAGAAATTTATGGCAAGAGCACAACAAGTAGCAATGGTCTAGGATGAAGGGGTAGTGGGAAGACATGCATAGTTTAATTTGGATATGCTGTATGCTAGGGTTAGCTATATTCTTACACAAGAGTAAGTATAAAGAAAGCTAAATAGTTTATTTCTAGGAGATGTATATTTGATGCCTTTCAGGAAGTGTTCTCCACAGTTGTGGAGGATTCATCCCTCTAGACAGTTAATCTCAGCCTTGCAAAATGTAGGTGTTTAGCCTTAAAGTTGTCATCTGAGCTCTTTGAGAAAGCAAGGGAGATAGGCATCTTCTGAGGACAGTTCATCAGAGCCCAGGTATAATAATCCCATAAAGGTCCCTAACACCATCTATGGACTATGCAGATAGACATCAGGCTTGGACTAGATGCGTAACATAGTGTGGGTACTGTCCAGTAAAGAAATGACCAGGAAAGAAACAGAAACCTGAGTGAAGAAAACACAAGGATGACTGCGCTAGAGTACCAGGCGTGGTGAGGGCAGCTCCTGTCCTTCTACTACCTGCCAGGGTCTTCTCTCACATGAAGAGTCCCCAGCTCCCCGTTGCCTGGGGCAGGCTGGGGAGGGACATCATGTGAGGCAGGTCAGTGGGACAGGAGGTGGGCTTTTCCAAACCAGGAGCTGGGTGTCTTCCCAGGGCTCTCACTACTTAGAGCTGTCCCCCAGAGCCTGTCCCCCAGAACCCTCCAGCAAAGCCCCATGCCAGGCTTGTTTGGCAGGCGTCACGACCTCAAAAATCCTCTTATCCAGGTCAGCAGATGCATGTGCTTAAAAGTCCAAGGGCAGGGTTTTGCTAAAGTCCACTCCTTTATGGCGCACAAAGGTCTGCCGCTGCGGCCAGGAGGCTCTGCTGCGCCCAGGGGTGAGGTCCCAGCACCCATGGGCTGCCCTTGCTCTGGGTCGGCAGGAAAGCAGAGCCCTCCCTGTCCTGGAAAACATCTCTGCCCAAGAAAAGCATTGCATTTTTCAAAATAAAGCAAGTGCTCAGCCACAGCGCTGGGTCCTGATGGCACCAGAGACGGCATAGTCTTGCAGCAGCTGGAGGGGCTCCAGCCTTTGGTCTCAATGACTCTGATTATCTGGAAGCTTAAACAGCAGAAGATACTGAGTGTTGTTACTTGTCAATAAAAGGTGCACATTATTTGATTCTAATTATATTTAGTTCAAGTTGCTTCCTAATGATTAGCATTTGAAAGAGATGTCAACAATTTTCACTTTCTTTAAATGGAGGGTGGTAGGCTTTTATAGCAGAGCATAAAGATATCAGCTGGGAAATCTATGGTCATCAATGGCTTTATTTTTTTCCCTTTATCTATTGATATAGCCCTAATTTGACACTTGTCCGTTGAGGAAGCTTGTAAAGAGACTGCTGACCCTGTAATTCGAGTTAAATTTAGATTAGTCTTACAACTCACTTAAAGCCCAGTGAAGTGATAATTAAATCCACTGTTGTAGTTGTAAACTCTCAGGTACCTGGAATTAGCTCTATTCCTGACACTGGCAACGTGGCTTCATTAGAATTTACAAGGTCTCCTGCCCCAAAGCTCCTCCAGATGTGAAGTGGAGGTCAGCATCTGGCTGGACCACGCTGCCCAAATCCTGCAGCCTCATCTGCCCCATCTAACCTTGTGAAACACCTCATTGTTCTGCCACAAGTTGCTTCTGAGCCTTGGCACAAGGCTGATATGACAATACTTATCTCTAAATTCAAACCAGAGGTTATAATCTGGGTCAAAACCATTCAGGTTATCAGACAGAAAAGATAGCCCTGCCGTGCTGTTGGGGCAGACAACAAATAATTTTACATGATCCTGTCTTGGCTTCGACTTTTAAGCAGCATTAGTCATTTGAGAGCTGAAGCTGTCAGACTTTGGCTGAGGTTTCATCATGTCTGAGCTGGGCATTGTAGAAAGAGATAGCCCAGATGCCCCTTCGTTTGTGTCGACTTCGAGCCAAATGTGCTGCAGCCCCATGAGGACAGCACAGGGTGAACTTCAGCCCAAAGGAGAAAGGGAGCTGGAGGAGGGGGTGGCAACATGTCATTCCCTCACAATGACCAGTTTCTTGGGCCGTTTGATTCTGTCTCTGTATCCCTGGCATTGGATTAGAAAACCTGGAGCAAAGCAGCTGGCTGGAGACAGATAAAGCCTTCTCACAGCAGAACTTCACTGTATGTTACGCGGTTTGGAAGAATGCCTCTGATTATTTCTTTGGTAGGAAAAGAGGTCTAAAATAACCAAAAACTGCTTTCACAGGAACTGAAAGGAAAGAATTGCACATCAAAACAAACCATGAAAAGAAGAACAAGTTTCAGGTTTGGCCACTAGGACTCAACAGGTGGACTATGATGAAAAAAAAGCTTGAAATACACCCCAAATACACTCAGTGCTCTTTGCTGTCTCAGTTCAAGTTTTGTCAGATATCTTGGTTGACTTTCATTCACTACGGTAATTAAATTTTCAAGCCAGCATCTGGTCACATTTTCTAAGAACATTTACTTACTACTTTTACTATTTTCATAGTTCTCTGTGACCCATTAGGCAGATAACTTTTTGCATACTTTCTCACTGAAAAATATGTAATACTAAAAATTGTCAGTAAGCAGCAGTTAGAGAGAAGCACACAGCACAAAACCGAGTGGCCACCAGGTGGAAGTGTCTTTCTTTAGCCCAGGATTCAGTGAGGGTGGGATTCATTCTGCCTGGTTTTATACATGTGCCAAATGGGAGATCTTTGCACCTGAGCTATAACTGTGTTTTCCTTGTGTAGTCAAGAGAAGAAATTTGGTTTCTTTCACATTCAGGCCTGACAAGTCACCCTGAGAAAGCACCCTGTGCCACATCTTCCTTCCCATCACACAAGACCCGTGTCTTCATTACATGGATGGATACTTGGAAGGGGGGGAGGGCAGTGAGGGTACCAAGCAGACAAGCCAAAGCAAAGCCTCTGAACTGAAAATATAATAAGGTCTGGGTGAAGGAGGTATTACAGGCACTTTTCTGTCTTTAGTCCTCCCCAACATCAGTCACCAACAATATTTGCTAGCGGCAGGAGGCAGATGGAGTTTGAGGCCATTCATTTTCTAAATTTGTTGAGAAACTGGCTGAGTGGTGCCCACCTTTGGTTCAATGCCAGCCTGGTGGGACTCTGCTGTGTTACAACCCTGCCCTGCTTGGATTTTAAGGGATGAGAAAACCTTGTCCTGAAGTCGCTACATACGAGAAGCGGTTCAATTTTCAACAACCCTCCCTAAATTTAGCAGTGTGCTCACAGGTTCCTACATGCAAACCCAATCTCTAAGCTCCCTTTACAGGGTGTCAGGGGAGCAGTGCTGCCAACCCCAAGGCTACCAGGCTAATGACTGGCCGAGCTCAGTGGCCCGCATTGACAAGATCTCTGTTGGTGATAGGTATGTTACGCGCTTGTTGTGCAGGTGGATGCCTAAATGTAGATGTCTTAATCTCGGGCTGAATGCTTTTACTGTAAAAAGAGGATAGCTCATGTAAGTGCTAGTCAACGTAAAAGCTTGTGGAAGTCAGATCCTTCTACCAAATGCTTTGCAGCGCAGCAGACTCCGTGACATGAGGCAGCAAGGGAGATTTATACTGTTTAGACAAGGACACACACAATGTTATTTCTAGAAAGTTGTTTAAAGTTACTGATGCTCAGGATGGCACAAAAGAAATGCAAGTGTCATAAAACGAAAGCCATGGCAACGCAGGGAGCGACAATGCCAGCAGCCAGCGCCTGTCCCCAGCTCCGTCCGTCCCCGGGGAGCGCAGCCAGTCGGCGGGGCGATGCTGCCACCCGGCGGGGGAGCTCCCTCCTGGCACCGGGAAACATTCCCTGCCGGGGGAACGTGTTGCCACTCTTTTCTCTCAGATTTTTTTGTTAGTGTTTTAACCCCTCAAAGCGCGCGCTGTCCTGAAACATGCCACAGGGCTGTGTGCTGGGTGTACAGCCCCTAAAAACTGGGGATTAGAAGGAAGAGAGAGACTAAATCGTGTTATTCTATAACTTTCAGGTAGTTATTTTGCTGGCCTGGTACACTGAGTGCAAAAAGGAGCAAGCTCGGCAGCTGCTATCAATCAGGAGCAAAGATCTGGATTGGTTTCTGGAGCAGGGATGTACCTCCACGCAGAGCCCTGCCCCTCTGCCATGTTGCTGCTCCTCTTCTCAGCTTCAAAGCACATACCCGCTCCTCCTCGCTCAGGCCCACACCGATGCAAAAGTGGGATGACTGTGCCTGTATTTGCATTTGTGAGCTGTTTTCCCTTTGGGCTTTCACTCCCCTTCATTAGACAGGAACTCAAGGAAGGACAAACTGTCTCTGCTTGGGACTTTGTGTCCCATGCCAGGGCAGTTGAAGCTACCACCCACCGGTCACCAGGGTGGAATCTGTCGTTTCTGTTTGCACGAATGAAACCAGTGTTCCTTCTTTTCTGCATCAGGGGCCACGTGGTGAAACCCTTTGCCTTGTCCTTGTGTTTGCACTTTTGCTTCTCTGCAAGGTGTGAAGGTCTTACCCCACTCTGCTGTGGGGCAGTGGACCAGCAGCCCATGAGTCCCAGCTTCTGCCTTCAACCCTCCTTAACCTGTCTTATCTTCACCAGTTATCACCAGAGAGAAAAGCAGAGGATGTAAAACACCCCAGACAGGGGTATTTTAATGAGAGTGGGGAGCACAGGAAGACTTGAGTGATCTCTTAAAGCAACCTAGAGTTAGACACTGTCCCATGCTACTTGAAGACATAATAAAATTTAATGCATTAGCCTTTCAAGAGTTACCAGTGCATCTCCCCTTGGCTACCTTCAGAAACACTTTTTAAATATTGAAAATTCCACTGAGCCTTCACTATGAAACTTTAATGGAGACAGATTCTCTGAGCCTGCTGAAAGGATTTTTCTGCAGTATATATTGCTGCATGTCGGTTAATTTACTGGGCTTCTGCTTCCCCAGCTTCTTTCTCGGCAGCATCTTTCTTCTCTCTCTCTCTCTCAAATGCCAGTGCTGCTCTTTGTTTCATTTTTCATTTCCTTTTCTCTTTCTAGCCAGAATTAATGACACTTTCTAGCCAAGATTTTTTTCCCCACTCGATTTTAGGCAAGGTCTTCTCCAATTTCTTCTTTGGCTGCCACTTCATATCTTCACTTTCCTGTGGCTTTAGATGAGCTCTTTTCCTTCTACCTCTCCCTGAGTTTCCGCATTTTCTGTGATAACTAAGTTTGCCATTAATTGAATGGATGAAAATGACCAGAGCAAGTCATCCTCTGCCAGATCATTAGAGCTCCAGACAACATCTAACTGCTCAGTAAAACCTGACCAAATACAGACTTAACATAGGTTATGGGGAAGGTCTTCCAAGACACCTTAGATGCTGATAACCTTCCTGGTCCCCTCTGGGCAATGTTCTTCATATCATTAGTCAAACATCTCACCTGAATTTAGGAGATGGCAATATGGCATCTGCCTCTGAGGGACTTGTTTAACCTCAGTGTCCTCTGTTGTGTTCCCCTTGAGGAGAGCTGCCAAGAAACGGTTGCTAGTTCGGGTGAAATGAAGCTGAAATGACCTATTGCCCATATTTGGTCTCTGATACCACATTGTTAACTGTGGATTCCACTGGTGCCCATGAACACACATTGCTTTTGTGAGAGTCAGTTCCTGACCATCCTCACCGAAATTGTTACCAAGGACAGGGAGTGAGGTTGTGGTGGGTATCTCCAGCTGACCTGTCCTCTGAGCACCTATGATAGATCAGGAGGTTCAGGGGCTCAGCTGCCTCATAGAGGCCCACCAGCCCTCCAGCCACTGCTCCCCAAAAGCATGGATCTCTGTAGGTCCTGTCCCACATCTGTCAGTCCCAAACAAATGCATTGGAAACCCTCGGAGGCAAAGGGACAGTGCCAACATGCTGGTGCAGATGCCTGCATCTCCTCCTGTGCCAGTTCCCACACAGGGGCAGCTGTGAGGACAGAGGGTCAAACCCTTCTCAGTTCTCAATCCAGAGCAGTCCTGTCTGTCTGAAGATTGCTGGCAGGAGGCAGCTGACGGAGCACCCAGAAACACCACTGAGGGATGAGGTTCAACAAATTACTTTTAGACTTCATCACGTCTTTTAGATTCTGTTCTCTGCTCCTTGCATACCCATTTCTAACCATTCCTTAACTACTTTGGTTGATATATCAAGCTACAATTTTTTTCTAGCGTGTGCTATAATTTTATCCGAGATACATCGTATCATAAATTACCCTTCTTTGTTATATAAATAATAACAAATAACCTTCTACTTTGTCATTTAAAAAATAATAATTCTGTTCAACACTCACCATTCATATTTAAGCATGCATAAAAATTACCACATATTTGTTTATTCTATCTAGTCAACAAATAAAGGTACTATCACCTTTCTGGGCAAGTGCTTAACTGCTATATATCAGCACAAGCAAGTTCAGTTCATTGATGCCAAATCTCTTGGACATAAATTTTCCCGGATAGTATTTCTATGAGGCTAAGAAGTGTTTCTGTAGGGTCACAGTCTGGACACTGTGCTGATGGATAAAGCCATTACAGAGGTGGGGTTTAGTTGTTGTATTGGCTTTAAATAGTCTTAGACTGGAAAATCAAACTTGTTGGAGCTATTGTGAAGATACAAAACAATCCCTCCTCTTCCTCAGCTAATATAGCTCCTGATCTGAAGCAGCTGCTGCTATTTCAGTCCCAAAACCACTTCACAGTCTCGTCAAAGTGCTTTGGGGCTGTCACACATCTTCATTTCTCATCGACTCTTTGGAGCCAGCGGGACCAGCATTTACCCTTTCTCCAGTTAAGGAGAAAGGATATAAATTAAAGGAACTGAAAAATGAAAGGAAGTGGGTGGAGAGTGTTTGGCTCATTTTCAATGGTCTGGACACTGAAGACAAAACATCGACATTCCTTCTGATATTTGTTTCCCTGTCAGAAAGACAGCTTGGGAGGGAGAGGCCCCACACCAGAAGGAAGAAAATCTGTCGCTGTAGGAAAAAATGGGGACTCAAACCACAGAAATAATTCCTGGAGCATGGGGAACAGATGGATTTAGAAGACATGAAATGCCATCTGAAAACTTTTGATGTTGATTCAAACTGATACCTTGAGAAATAATTAGTAACAAACTGGTACGGCAGACCTTTATTCCATCAACCAGCCCTTTTTATGTTCCAAGCACTGACTCTGTAATACAGTTCTTCATGCTGACAAATTCCTCTTTGTTCCCAGACATGTAATCAGGCTGTGGAAAAAGTCAGATTACAGGGAGAAAGAGCTCAGTGGAAATTTATGCATTTCATCTAGGGGTCACTTCACCAAATTGCAGCCATCTGAAAGATGGTCACTGGTTCAAGCAGGTCTGATACATGGGCAAGGAAGCTGGCTGAGACATGGGGTGGGAATCTAGAATTGCATCTTTCTTCCCCTTCATTGACAGGGGAACCCAGAGTTTGGACAATTGACTTTAGGTGCATTGCAGCTTCCACGGACCATTTGATACCTTCAGCCTATTTGAGGCAAATTTGACAGTGATATGGAGACTTCAAAGGTCTAAATCTCATGGACCTAGTGAAGATCATTGGCTGGAAACTGGAAATGCAAGTCAGTGCACAAAGGGAGGGAAATGTCTGTGTAATTCAGGCCTGATCCCTCTCAAGAGGCAGCAGCCACCAGCCAAGGCAACACCCCCGCAAGCCATGCAATCTGCAGAGAATTGCTCCACATGATCTGCAGTGCCTGCTGCCCCATGGGCAGGATGTAGAGGAAGACTGCAATGGAGACAATATGATGTGAGAGCTGGGAGAAAACTTGAGGTGGCTGTGAAGGACCTTCCCCCAAGGAAACCAGGCTTTCTTTATGTCACTGCTCCCAGAAAAGTCTGGTTTTTAACTATTAAGTCTTTGCATATGTGTAAGTGCCTGTGTTATTTCTCCATCTCTTAATCACAGTACTAAACCTTTGAGCAGACCTGGTTTGTCCTGGACCATGGTGTCTGGATTGTCTATAAGAATGACTTCATGATATGGGAATAGGTTCATAAAAAGCCATCCAGAAATATACAGCTATAAAAAAGCAATTAAAACATAAATGAGCAATCCAGAACCTCCCTCAAGGGATATAAGGGAATGCCAGATGCCTTTCCCTGCATGTCAGATTATCTCAAGGATTTTGAAATAAAAATGCTAATAATAACAGTCAAGAAAGTTACCACTGTAGAATGCAATATTGCTAATAATAACCTGAGCTCTGAGATAAGTAACATTGTTAATAAGCAAAAACTTTGGCAGACCTAATTCCCCCCAATTTCCCTTCATATTAAAAAAACCAGATTAACCATATGGGTTACATAGTTTAAACAGGAGCAGAGGTGGGTTTCTCTCTTAATCTGTTCCCTAGAGATACCAGTTCCTGATTTCCTTACAGCAACCATCTTCACCGCATCCAGGACCATATGTCCAGATGATGACATGGGCCAGAAGATGGCAACAGGCACAAACTTGAACGTAAGAAGTTCCATCTAAATGTTCCATCTAAACATGAAGAGATCTTCTTTGCTTTGAGGGTGGCAGAGCACTGGAACAGGCTGCCCAGAGAGGTGGTGGAGTCTCCATCTCTGGAGACACTGAAAACCTGCCTGGACAAGTTCCTGCACAACCTCCTCCAGGTGGACCTGCTTTGGCAGGAGGGTTGGACTAGATAACTCCAGAGGTCCCTTCCAATCCCACATCATTCTGTGATTCTGTGATTCTATGTGCGGATGGGGCCACGTGGCTCCACTTCTGCATTCAAAAATGGTAGATGAAATGCCAGCTGCCTTAGACAGGAGATGCCCTGTGGGCACGAAGTATGCATATAACTTGGGAAATGCCTGTCCTCAGCCTGAATCTGAGCTCAGCTCCTCCTGGACTTCTACTGAATCGGTCCCTGTGGTCTCATGTGCACCTATACTTAGTCTTACACATGTCTTTGGGGGAGAGTCACATTCATAAAAATTAGCTCATGCTATATGTAAAAAAGTTTATACTAGGAAGACGGCTCAGGTTGAAACATTCTTTACTAGAAATTATTTACTGTGAGGGTGGTGAGGCACTGGAACAGGTTGTCCAAAGAAGTTGTGGAAATCCCATCCTTGGGAGTGTTCAAGGCCAGGCTGGATGCGGCTTTGAGCAACATGGTCTAGTGGGAGGTGTCCCTGCCCAAAGCAGGAGAGTTGGAACTCGATGATCTTTAGGGTCCCTTCCAACTCTAACAATTCTATGATTCTATGATTCTATCAAATGCTCATAGCTTAGGAAATGCCAGAGTTCAGACTATCTGAACAGATGTCAGTCTGTTCCTAGGATGGTACAGCTGTATCAGAAGCGATCTTCTGAATTTGAAGGACTGGGTCTAAGATGATCCTATTAGACATCAGAGACTGAAGGCAGCTTAAAGGCCAAAGGGGATGTAAAAATTACCTAAGTGTGTATTTTAATTTAAAAATGCATCATTTTCATATTCTATATTAAGTCTTAAATAATAGATGAACTTAGCAATCTTGCATCTACAAAGAAGCACTGAAGGCAGAGTTGCAATGAATGGATATTATCCCTCCTCTGCATCTTAAAAAGTAGTGTTTTATTTTTTACAGGACTTAATGTAACCGAAAAGCACATAACCTCTATATTCTCTTATTTTCTACTTGTAGTTTCCTAATCTTTAGAAAGGAAATCAGAGTAACTCCACCTCCTGCCACCTCACAAACTACTGCTATTTCAATTTTTCTTATGCCTATGCCTTTCTGATAAAGTTCTTAAGTTAGATTCAAATGGCCACTGAAGTGAGTGAACACAGTTTTGAGTAAAACCAAGAGTTTTCCTAACCATCCCCTGAATACCTAGTAAATCCCTTGGTCAGCACAGAAGAGTCTCAGCATCCAGCCGGCCAAGAATTTGCAACTTGTGAGTGCGGGATCGAGTGAAAGAAAGGGTTTACACTTGCCCTGAAACATCTTTCTTCCTGTTCAGCCAGCTGTGGTTTTACCTCCAGGTTGCCTGGGTTTGCTTTGAGGTTTGGAGCAGGCGGTGGTGAGAAGTGCTGCCTGCTGCTTCGGGCTGGAGCTCCCGCCTGGCCGGCAGGGATGCCCAGGGAGCAGTAATTGCAAGGAGGTCAGGAAGCCACTCATGCTGCTCAGGGAAGAAGCTGGGAAGCCTTTATAAGCCAGACATGTTTAACCTTCTGTGCTAATCAGGAGACTTGAGAAACTAGTTATCTGTTCCCACATGTAGCCATCGGCCACAGCATACGGCAGAGAGACATGAGATAGAGTGACATTTTTTTAAATGGTGAATGACATTTGGGAAGCAAAAATAGGTCCCATTTCCAAAAAAGACATGTCTGCTTCTTGTATTTCATGCATAGAAATGAAGCACAAACCATCATTAAAAAATTGCAGCCTGTGCCAATTTTTATATACCTGAAAGAAGCAGGCTCAAAATAAATGGGGAAAAAATATTGTGCTTTTAAACTCCCCATTTTGTCTGTTTTCCTTTCAAAACATTTTGTTAGTTTGTTTGTTTGTTTGCCAGAGCTATTGAGGTCTTTTATGTTTGCTTCTAAAAAGAAATTGTAAAGTTCCTCAGAGTATTTTGACAGTATCTCTAGACAATCTCTCTCCACTGGAGTGAACTCCAGGCATCAGAGAGGCTGCCCAGCATGGAGCTGGTCGAACAGCTCTGAGAGCGGTGGAGTGATTCCCATCATATATTATGGGAACAGATCGAGCTTGTCATGTACAAATAATTCCTCGTACTAGAAACCTTATCTTCTCAAATCATAACCTGTAGCTCAAGAAATTTGCAGATCGTTTTCTGCTCCTGTGGTTTCATACCAGTGGTAAATAACAGGGATGGATATTCCTTCCATCAAGGATTTTTTTGAACTGAAGAAATAGCTCAAGTATCAACTGTTGAAATTGAAATTGTTTCTTATTTTGTTGCTATTTCACAAGAGCAAGTAACACCTTGAGATGGAAATGCTTCCTCATCTGTACCATATCCCAGGTAATGCACAATTCATTCTCCTAGGGCATTTTCTAACGTTCTTGCGTACATTGCTGTAAAAGTCGAAAGATGTGAATGGTGTACACCCAGTACGTTTTTGTGTTTTAGCTTATTTCTGATACTTGAGGCTAAATTGTCCTCCAAGATCTTAGGTTTTTCCTCCCTCATTCTCTGCACACCTTTCAAACTGATATTGCAAATATCTGCTACCAGGTTCCCACCATGTCTTTAAACCTGGAGTAATTTTGCTTGTGTGGCTGGATACTGCTCACAGAAGAGCTTCCTGTTACAGCAACACAGAAGAGGTGCAAGTTCTATTGCTGGTCTTCAACCGGAGTTGTGGCTGAGCTGTCACTCCAGGCTCCATCCAGGGGCAGTGAGCTATTTTTTGTCCTTGTGCAGGATATTATGCTCTAAAAGTGCCTGTTTATTTCCATAAATATGAAGGGAGTCTCTTTCCAGCAGAGCAATCACTGCTCTGGCATACATGGGGAGTGTGCACCAACAAGACACCCAGACTGCAGTGCCCAAGGGGAAACTTCTCTGCACCCCCTAGCTCCATGTTTGGTGCTGCTTCATCCTCCATATTCACAGATATCTCTCCCTCCTTTCTTTCAACCTCTCCTGGCTTTTCTCCTGACGAGGGTGAGGTCCTCCAGCTTGCACAGCCCCAGGAGGATGCTGCAAAGGGAACCTCAACCAGGCCACCCACATTAAGACCCAGGCATGAGAAGTAAACCACATACCAGAGCAAATGAGGCCAGCCTAGCAGCCTACCCTCTCCTGCTGTGGCAGGTCAGCTGCCTTGTGCTCCAGGAGCAAGTTAAAAACATGGAATTTCTCCTTTCCTCCCCTCAGCCAGGCCTAAATAAGCAGAGGAAAGGAGATTCTTGCCACAGCTCCAGAGTAAAGCTGGGTAAGCAGGTCTTTCTCCTTGCCTTCCTACCATAAAAACATGGTGCCCATTGTAAGGCTCTATTCCTTCTCCAGAAAAAAACACAGGTTAACAAGGTTTGATATCACCTTTTTATACAACCACTCCACTTCAAAACTCACATGATTTTTATCCAGATTTTTAAATCTGGATCAATAACTCTTCAAACATCAGTGCTGATATTTTTTTAGTAGTTTTTCAATTGGCTTTGGTTTGCATCACTCTGTCAATATAAACATCATCACCCCAGTCTCCTTGTTCACAGGTCTGATTGCTACATGAGCAGCAGCAACCAAGCTTGCCCCCATCCAGACTGAGATCAGGAGGATATCTTGTTCTGCCAAAGCTGCATCCAGTTCCCACTGGAATTAAGCAAAGCTTTTCTATTGGCTGTGAGCAAGTTAAACAGTCCCTCAAAAAGCAGGTTACTCTGATGTTGTAAGAGTATTTGCTATTACTGCAGCTTCTCACCTGCGAGCACTCAGCTAGGACCGATCCACATCCCAGCCTCCATGCGTCTTCGCTTACCCAGCAAGTCCCAGGTGGTTTCCAGTCCCTCCTGCACATGCTCCTCATTTTGCCTAACAGAAGAAAAAAAAAAAAAAAAAAAAAAGGAAACAACAGGAATCCAGGCATCTGCCTCCTGAACAAACCTCCCACGATTTGGGTGAATTCTCACTACTCCAGGTTGACACAGGGTCTGCACTGGGAAGGATGACAGCTGGGGATGGGAAGCTCTGGAACTGTTTTACCTCACTCATCATCTACATTTTCTCTGCATTCAGAAATAGTTCAGTCTGAATCAAATTCTCAGCTAGTCCAGACCAGCACTGTCTCAGCTGGCAGCCAGAACTGAGAAAAGTCATACCAGGCAATAATATTAGAGCTTTGCCAGGAGAGACAAAAGTAAACAGACACCAATATGAAAGCACATCAGGTTTAATTAATACCATTTTTAAAGGGAGGATGGCTTCTTGATAAACTGCCTTCCTTTTTCAAGTACTTCAAAGGTTCTGCCACTAGATGTAGCAAAAACTCTCTTAAAAATAATCTCGTGTATTTCTCTGCATTTGTCTTTCAGAGGGGAAAATGGACTAAAACTCAACAAGTAAGACAAGGATTACCTTAAATAGAGAGCAAAATTGTCCAGAAGAAGCAGCACTGATGGAAGGCAGCATCGTGTAGGGCACAAAAGGTCTCTCCATTATAAAAAGAAAATATGCAAATGGATTTGGATCATCATGCTGGAATGCTCCGTGCTTGGAAAACCATCTGCACACCAAATTCTGCTCAGCCTTCTCCAAAGTAATCTCCAGTGTTTTATTAAACCTGCCCATGGGAGTTAGCAAAGGGGACTTCAACACCCACTGAGGCTGGTAGCTGAAATGCCAGGGTGATTGGAAAGCCCAGGGCATCTCACTGATGTACTGCAGTTCTTCCATGAACTGTGCTATACTCCAGAATCAGGTATTTTTAGACACACACACACAAAAAAAGCAAGAATCAAATTTAATATACCACAAATAAGATGATGTGGTTTGTTTCATTTATGTGTAAGACTAAACTTTAAGAATCTTCACAGAAATGATCTGCATGAAAAAACCACAGATGTCAAAAAGAGTATTTAAGATTTTTGTTCTGTAAAAAGAGGGTAGTTCAGGCATTCTCAGTGTCAGAAATAAGACACCTGGCAAAATAAAGCATCATAAGTTAACAGTACGATTAAGGAGACAGCTATATGAGGCTTTTCAAAATCTGAATCCAATATTTCACCAAGGTGTTTATGATGGAGTGGAGACAATCTAAAAAATAAACAAAACCCAAACCCACATCTTTGCAGTGTTACCAAAGACAGTTGAAAATTGAACAAGGCTTATCAGGAAATGTCAAGCAGATCCGGGCACTCAGCTGGTGGGAATTTGAACCAGAAGTTGTCTTTATAGTACAGATATAGTACACAGTAGGTAGGGTTCCTCTGGCCTCATGGAGACACACACATCTGAGCTGGTCACCTGAGGCAGCTTTAACAGGCAGTAGAGCCCATGGTGTACGATTCATCCCACCCTGGACCAGATACCCACATTGACCTGACAAACCTCACACCAAAAGTGGTTGTTTCACCTTGTCGAGCTGTGGAAGGAGCCTGGGCTGAACAGTTCAGCTGCAGAGCGCTTCATTGCACAGATCTGGAGGGATCTTGGGCATGAATCCTATCTTTTCCATATACTTAAAGGAAAACTGATACAAACCAAAGCAAATAAATAATAGCTAAAACCTTAGTTAACAGAGCTGCAGTATCTAGGAATACCTAGAACCATGGACATGAAGTGTGTGATTCATGCCAGAGTCCTGGAGCCATCACAAAAAGACAGGAGAACCTGGTCTTTGCTGGCTGCACTGGGACCTACATCATTGCCTCCACATGCTGACCTGGCCCTGCCCAGGCCTTGGCCAATTCACCTTCTTCTTCTTGTGCTAGGTTTTCTCCAAAGCAAACTCTATTCAGACATTAAAATAACTTTCTTTGGTTTATGTGCTTCAGTTTGGTGAGATTTTATTTGAAAGCAAATCATCTTAATTTAACGCATGATTCTGCTGCCCCTGTTTGCCATGCTTGCCCAGTGCTGTGCAGGTTATAGTGAGGGGATGGAGCTGCTTCTCAGCTGCTTGCAAAGTAGGTGGTTTTAAAAACAACCTCAGAAGACAGAAAGAGGATAAAGCACCACTGCTAGCCGTGCTATTTATCCCATGGGGAGAAGGATTCACCTGAGCAGAGTAGTGACAACATGCATCTCCATCCCATTGTGATTTATCTACAGCTGATAACGGGGATGATAAGGAAAGGACTTCTGAGTAAAAGCAAATTGGGCACCTAGATACTATTTTTCCATTAAATTGAGAAATAGAGGGGTGTTGTGCTTCAGAGCACTGACATGTCTGGATCTGCAGGAAGAGGGAGGGGGAAAGCAATTTCTTCTCTTCTAGCACAACTAAATTAGTGCAGGTCCCTGCAGCATAGGATGTAAAAAGAGCTTCAAGCCTGGCTCTCAAGGTCGCCCAGCAGGCAGCTAGCCCTGATTCCACGGGTCTGGCCATCAGCTACGGTAGCCAATAAACCATCTTTGAGAAGCCTGTGTTCTTACTTTGGCTTTCCCATCATGACGTACCCTAGAAGAGCGGATTAACCCAGGCTAGACATAATCATTAGGAAACAGATGGCCGCAGTGCAGGAAAGCAGCTCTTGTACTGATGGAGTGAGGCGTATCCAGCTCGTGAGAGCACCTTGAAGAGAACAGAGGCTTCAAGATTTACAAGGGAGGTCAGGACAACTTGTGCTTAGAAAATCCTAGGGACGTGTCAGCAGCATTACACAGTCTCTCAAGGGGGTCAGATGCACAAATGTACAATAGGGATGACTTTCTTCGTGTCATTTTCACCTTTACTCTGCTTTCTTTCTGTTTTCAAGCTGACCTCTGCATGCACAGCACGCCACGTCATGCCACGAACTGGAAAGCAAGCTACCAAGGTGTTATAAACTAGTTAACTTATTTAATTACATAGAGTAAACATATTTAATTACATGCAATAAAAAGCTAAACAAACAGCAGGATCTACCATGGATTATATACTGCTCATCATTTCACATAACACTGGAAATTAATCCAAAAGTTCCTTGCCAGCCTTTCAGAGAAAGCAGGTGACTAGACCCCCATACCTAGGTGGGACAGGGCAGGCATTCAACCACCAGCCATTCAAGTCTGGGTGAGGGAATGGGGGCTCAGTTGCTTGAGAAATGTACCTGCACTGTGATGTCAGGGGTGCAGGCACAGGATGCACCCCGACTCTTGTGGGGGAATTGTGGTCTTGTGATGCAGAACCACAGGCTTTCCCTGGAGGCATCTGGGTCACTCTGTTGCTTCCAGGGTGCCTGGGGCCAGGAAACTCATAGAGAAACAGCACTAACATCCAGCTGTGCAGTTGCTTATTCTTCCCGTGCCAAATTCCTAACTGGAATTTGAGAATATTCATATTTTCCTCCTTCTTATAAGGCACATTAGATCATGTCTTCAATCGGTTATAAAAATTTGATGGGTATCAACAACTGTGTAAGTACAAAAGCAAAAAATGCGTTTGTGTCTAAAAAAAATCCAGTAGAGCTCAGAGAAGCAGACATGGAATGTAAAGTCTGATGTTTTTCAGTGTTTTATTTCCATCCTAATAACACATCGCAATGCCTGCCACAAATAGACAGCCAGGAAGATCTATAGATCTTCAAAATCTGTTAACTCATGCAAGCAAATAGACATAAAGTGGCTTTGTGCATTACTAAAATGATGCCAACATCTGTGGCCCTCCGACCCTTATTAAGCAAGAAATCCTTGCAGTAATGCGAAATAACATATGGATATTGCTAATAATATGCCTCGGATTTGGTTGTTTATATGAATTGCAAATGACTGGCATTTTAAATATTCAGGTTTTAAATATTCAGGGATAATTTTTGCTTAAGTAACTGTCAGTGTCGCTGGTTCATCTTTTCTCCTACAATCAGTCAGTGTGTGTTCAGGTTAGCGAGGCTGTACTGGATGTTGCTGTGTAAAGATTTATTCCTGACCCAGATGTGCTGGAGCTATTTCATGTTAATGCTGCTCATGAGTTCATCTCTGCCACATGTGAAATACTGAGCAGTTTTCAAGCACTCACTTCTGCAGAAGAACATGCCCAGACTTATCACTTAGTTATTGCCCTCGTTAAGATTAACAACCCATAAAGATTCTCCACCTTCCACTCTCCCAATTAATCAACAGTGATACTTGACCTATTAAAAATCATGAGGGAAAAGAGAGGAAATCAGAAAGTAAAATGGCTTCTGGGACAATAAACCAACAAGGGTACCACCCCTGGAGTCCAGCAGTGATGCACAACACCCAAAAGTGGTGAAAACAATGAGACAGATTTAACAACATTGTGCTTGGTTAATTGCCTTGTACATGGCTCAAATCTGCCTCTGCCTCCTGACTGTGGCTCCCCCCAAGCTATTTTGGTTTTCTCTCCTCTTCTGTGATTTCCTCCATGAACCACAGTGCTCTTTGTCCTGTTTTACTTTGGTGTGTTTCCCCCTTTCTGTCCTTTCTCTTCCCCACCATAGCCTTTCTCTGCCACATCAGAGACTTTGCCTGGACCAGCAAACGGAGACTCACTCATCCTGGCCAGTGAACCACATTTTTGTGATAAAACAGGTCGTACAAGTTTGGCATCGATGGAGTGAGGCCAGTCTGCAAAGCAGATTTTCAGAATGTTGGCAATCAATGCAAGTCGGTAGCAAATATTTTCACAAACATACAAGTCATAATCCTTAGCATTCATGCAAATATTTGTATCTCCTTGGACTAGTAGGGAGAGAAGTGCTCATGCTGAAGGTTCAGAAGAACCTTATACACTCATGAAGGAATTCCCCTTCACTGCTTCCCCTTTCCACTGTGAGCTTATGAAGACTGGTGCGATGTGTGACCTCCTCAAGATGAGGGGTGGCCACAAGAGTATCTGGCAGTTGACCACGGCACAGGCCCTCATCAGACGCTGCACCCTCTGGGCAGAAGTTCCCTCCTCACTGCTGAGGCTTTGTACTGCTGCGCAAATGGCAGCTTGGGCAAAAGCACTGTATCATGGGCCAGTATCACAAGGAAAAGCTGTGCAGCAGCAGCAATAGTTGTAGAAGAACCAGAAACACCTAAACTCTCTGTTCCTGCTGGGGAGTGACTACAGCTCTGTATACTTATGTGATAGTGCATAATGGGGTGAGGTGGGAAGATACTGGCGGAGATCCTGCCCAAACTAGTTGAAGTGCCAGGAGCAGAAGCGTTGCATTAGCACCATGCTCTGATATTTCCTGCCTGGAGGAAAACATGACCAGAAGCAAGATATTTGCTTGGTCCCAGTTTTGCCAAGCTATTCCTCAGACAGCCAGCCAGAGCTCATAGGAACCCTATTCTTCAGGACACCCAATTTGTTCTGGCTACTAACAATTTGTATCCTGAAGATTTTAAGCACTAGCTGTGATATCATTCATTAATATAACCCTGCACCAGCAGTCCCTCTGCATCCAAGACACTGCCATTAATCTAGAAAACTACTACTGGAAAATATCAGCACAATCAACCCAAGAGAAAAATGTCCACTCAACTGGTGCATAGAGGATAATGAAGTTTCCCTCCAAGGTCAGCCATCACACTACTGTTAGAAAAGCTACATTTTATTCAGGTGAATGTCACATTAACTGCTTGATGGAAGACCATAGAACATAGACAACTTCTTTTAAATAAAGTAGAGATGAGTAATCCTTAATGTAAAAATGCAGTAAGTAAAGAAAAATATATTCTCTACCAGACTCTCCACACTTATGGGGATTTTTTTGAGGGTGGAAGGACAGAAAAGTGCCCTTGAATCGTGTGTAGGATATACAGCTGGTATGAATCCTACTTGGTTCTTTCACATACTTATTTACTTCTCCTTTAAACCAAAATACCTAAATGCAAACACAGGCAGTCCATTCTATAATGTTAAGTAATGATGGCAAATCAGTGTCTAGAGACACATTGTACAATCAATCTGAAAAGTTAGTTATGAAAAACCCACTGAGACCATCCAGTCCTTCCCCTCCAGATGGAGGGTTTCATCCCCTGCAAGAAAGATCTAATATTACATTTGTCACTATTGACTTTCTGTGCCAAGTCAATTCTGCAGGGACGTGTGCTCTTAAGCTTAGGGATGAAATCTTATCAGTCAGGAAACTATGCAGTGAAATACGTTATCCATAACATCTTTATTTGTCTTAAGAATAAAAACAAATGTGCTTACTGCCCTGCAGAAAGCACATTTACCAGCAGTGCCTTGTCCTGTTGCCGATGGGAAGCAGCACATGGAGGGTGAGGGCTGGCCACAGCCTGCCAATGAAAGAGGATGGGAAAGACAAGGGAAATAGCCATTGCCCCGTGCTGTTATGTGCTCAGGATGGGCTGTTCTGTTCAACTAGGGCAGTGGTCTCCTCCACCTCACTCTTGTTAAGCTACATCAGAAGGGTTAAGCTACATCAGAAGGGTTTGGACTCAGGGCAAGGGATTACTTTAGGATCTTACTCTCAAAATTGTACCCTCAAAATTCCTGTGAAGTTGCCAACTCACCTGCAAACATCTGAATTGCTTCACCTGGCTGCACATGCTTGGACACTGGCTCTGGGCTGATGGAGACCAACAGGCATCACCAACAGAGTCCTTTTCTCTTAAGATAAAACAAATCTCTCCTGGAAGTGCATGTCCTTCTTCATTGGCTTCAGAAATTCATTGGCATGACTAGCTTAGACTTAGGCAATGGACTTAGACTCCCAGTTGGAGGAAGTGACTCCCCAGGTAAACATATGTTCCCCTCAGGCAAGTTTTTGTTCCTAGCAGCAGCCTTCACTGGTCTTGCCATCCTGCCTTGGTGCCTTCAGGAACAGGTCGGGATGAGCAACTTAATGTCCATCACATGCCCAAGCCCTTAAAGAAGATGTACCCCACTGTATTTGTTCCCGTAGGTGGTAGGCTCTCCATAAAATGTGACTGCTGGATATTTCTTCAGCAGTGTAACTGGGATTTCCAATGGGTGGAAATACAATTGGGATTTCACCAGTGGGTGACTGGGAATTCCACTATTTGAACCATGATGATCAAGCACTTTGCCAGATTCATCTCGCCTTTTTAGAGAGTCTGACCAGACCCTCTGTGTGCAGAGAAATTAAAAGAAATTGTGATTATTTTTTTTTTTGATAATGTGATTAATTTTCTCCCAAGGCAAACATCTGAAGGTGATCGGGCAAGTTGCCTGTTTCTCCCCACTGACTACGAAGGAAGCCTAAGGCTATACTGAGGGTATCTGTATTTAGCAATGTCTAAACCATAAAACATATGCATATGTAATGTGTGCGTTATGCCAAAGAAATTCACTAAAATTTTCTTTAGATAATAATTCTTGATAAAATACATGACAGGTGGAATTTTGTCAAATCTCAATTCTAGGCCTTTGGCTGATTTTACTTTAAAATGCATTTCTTAGTATATTCGTGGAAAAATAATGGCACAGCAAGTGATCGGTTGCATCTGTGACTAATTGCAAACAATCACAACATGAAATTTTATTTTTGAGTCTTTAATTAGCTGGAGAATGAGTCCCTTGATTATTCCTGGTATGCTACTGTACTGCCTGACCTAGCAGACAGAAGCCACTGCTTTCTTTCAAGGTCATTATAACATTTATTCCTCTGCTGAGCCTGCATTCTGCAAAGAAAACAATGTGATTCTCAGCCTAATACAAGGTAAAACTGGCTTAAGAAAGCGCTCTCCCCTGCCCAAGGAAAGTGGAAAATCGTATGTGATACAATAACACATCATTATATGCATTGCAGATTTGGCTGCAGAGCTTTTATTGGACTGTTACCTTCTGCTTCTTGCTACAAATCTTGAATCTGCCTTCTATGAGCAAGGCATTAGTCACAGTTACTTAACAGTACAGACAGTGTAATAGTGGCATGCCATAGCTGGGAAATATTTTATTGTGCATCTTGTCCCAGCTGGTAATCCACCTAAAGAAGTGGTGGCAGTACAGAAGAGCTTAAGAAGCAAAGTGAACCAGTGGCTTCAGCTTGACGTAGGGTCTGAGCTGCTGATAGCTGTGTCCACCTGATTTCTCCAGGTTATACCAGTGCAGGAGAGTTAGATTGGGGATCACAGAATCATAGAATCACAGAATCTTCATGGTTGGAAAGGAGCTCTGAGATCATCGAGTCCAATCATACGCACACAAAGAAACCCTACATCTCGGCCACTAGAGCATGCCCGGAAGTGCCACATCTACACATTTCTTAAGTATCTCCCTGGGCAGGCCATTCCAGTGCCTGACCACTCTTTCAGTAAAGGCAATCTTCCTAATATCTAACCTGAACCTCCCCTGCTGCAATTTCAGACCATTCCCTCTGGTCCTGTCATTGTTGGGTAGAGTTAGAAGGGACCTTAAAGACCATCGAGTTCCAACCCCTCCACCGTGGGCAGGGATTGCTCAAGATTGCTCAAGACCAGGTTGCTCAAACACCCATCCAACCTGGTCTTGAATACTTCCAGGGATGGGGCATCCACAGCTTCTCTGAGAAACCTGTTCCAGTGCCTCATCACCTTCACAGTAAAGAATTTATTCCTAATATCTAATCTAAATCTCCCCTGTTTAAGTTTAAAACCATTATCCCTTGTCCTATCTCTACACTCCCTGATAAAGAGTCCCCCCCCTGCTGTGTTGTCATCCTGCAATATGGCAGATCTTCAGACCTGTACTGCACATACCTGAGAAAATTGGTCATGGTTGGATTATTTCAATATCTATCTTGAGATGGACTTTTCATCATGTAGGTAACATTACCACAGACCTGCTCAGCTCAGGAGTTTTCTCTCCTAATGGCCAGCAGCAGCAGAGAGCCCTGTACCTGGGGAAGTCTCCCAGAGGGCTCAGGCCAGTTTCTGAAGTGATGCAGAACAGGCTTTCATCTCAGCTCCAGCTGGAGCTGCATCATCTCAAAACAGCTCAGCAGCATCTTTCACTGGGATCTCTTTCCCAAACTAGGGGAGAGAGTGCTGTATATCGCTGTGCTATTTCTAAACCGGGAGACTACAATTGTCCCCAGTCTCTCAGGTCTTAACGATCCATTCATTATAATCTGGCCCCTACCTGAGCAAACCTGGCATATGTTAATCCACCTGTCCACCATGGTTTCTGTAGGAAGGATGGGGGCACAGAGGCAGGCTAGAGCTGTGGAGCACTTTTTTCACTCTACTGAGGGGTAGGAGGGCATTCCCCATGGTCTGTCTGGTCCTCAGTCCTGGTGTCCAGCAGACATCTTGTCCTACAGATATTCTGTGCCTGGCTGTAAACCGTGATGCACTTGGGTGACACCAGCTGTAGAGGAGAATCCACTCACACCCTGCAGAAGAACAGGTCATGTCTTGCAGATGGGAGCCTGCCAGCACTGAGCAGAGCCAGAGATGCTCCAGTATTATACCAGAGGAAGCCTCTTTGCTTCTTGCACTGCAAAAGCAATGCACAAAATGATACCTGGGACATGTGCCTTCTTCTGCAGCCAAGTGCATTAGCACCTGAGCGAAGCACAACACAGAGATCCTGAATTCAGAGAGAGACCTGATAAGCTATTTCAGGAGCACATCCCTCCTCACCAGTGTTCTAGTGGGAGGTGTCCCTGCCCAAAGCAGGAGGGTTGGAACTTGATGATCTTTAAGGTTTCTTCCAACTCTAACTGTTTTATGATTGTATGATTCTATGTTTGCTTGTTTTGCTGGTATTTTTCCACCCTTTTTTCATTTAAATTTTTCTACTTTACAGGATATGTGCCCTCAGCCCATTATACCATACGGCTCTTGCTAACTGTATTAGGAGGCACATTGTGTTTGCTCATCCCTCCAGCAAGGATGCAGAGCTAAAACAGAAATATATCCCACTCAGCCTCTGACATGTGTGGACAGTGGATGTTTCACAGCAACGGGGTTTAAGCTATTTTCAGACTATAAATCAGATATCCATACTCTGCTATTAAAACCCAAGGTGTTATTAATTCACTACTATTAGATGCTGTTAGTACACAAAGTAAGACATTTTCATTATTAAGCACATTTAGAAGGTAAGGACTTGTATTACATTATCATTGTAATTTGTACAGGCTTTTCTGGTGTATCGGACTTTCAGCTCTTCCCTGCCCAGCAGAACCTAAAAAGCTGGGTTTCCCTTGAATCTCTGTTCTTTGCCACCCAGAGTCATAGAATCATAGAATGGTTCAGGCCAGAAGGGACCTCTAGGGTCATCTATTCTGACCTCCTCGCAGTCAGTAGGGACACCCCCAACTAGACCAGGTTGCCCAGGTCCTTGTCGAGCCTCACCTTGAATATCTCCAGGGAAGGGGCCTCAACCACCTCCCTGGGAAACCTGTTCCAGTGGTCCACCACCCACATAGTAAAGAACCTATTCCTAATATCCAATCTAAATCTGCTCTTCTCCAGCTTGAAGCCATTGCCCCTCGTCCTGTCACTACAAGCCTTTGTAAACAGACCCTCCCCACCCTTCCTGTAGGTCCCCTTCAGGTACTGGAAGGCTGCTATTAGGTTTCCCCGGAGCCTCCTCTTCTCCAGGCTGAACAACCCCAGCACCCTCAGCCTGTCCTCATAGCAAAGGTGCTCCAACCCTCTGATTGTCTTTGTGCCTCTCCTCTGGGCCTGCTCCATCAGGTCCATGTCCTTCCCCTATTGACGGCTCCAGACCTGCACACAGGTGAGGTCTCACCAGAGCAGAGCAAAGTGGCAGAATCACCTCTCTGGATCTGCTGGCAACGCATCTTTTGATGCAGCCCAGGATGTGATTGGCCTTCTGGGCTGCAAGTGCACACTGCCTGCTCATGTCCAACTTCTCATCCATCAGCACCCTCAAATCCCTTTCCTCAGGGCTGCTTTCTAATACTTCATCTCCTAGTCTGTATTCATAGTGAGGATTGTTATATGTGAGTCCAATAAACTTGGCTCTCCCTCAAGGCATCTATCACTCATAACATCACAACATCCTCAGTCCCCTACACAGTGCACCCCCACAAGTGTGGCAAGTTTCTCCTCTTGCCTGAGGCCCCAAATCACAGTACTGTCGGCACCTTTCCCCATCCCTCCTTCCCTTCACCTCCATTCTCCTGGGCTGCTTGGATGTGCTGGGGTGGCTCTGGTTGGCCAGTCCCTGGCAGTGGGTAGCATATTGGTGTGCACACCACATTAGTTTTTGAATTTGTTGGCCATTACAACTTAGTTTGATCACAGGTCAAGTCACTCAGGCTTCCTCAGATGTGAAGATGTGTGAAGATCCCAGGGAGGTGAAATTTGAAGGTGACAAACATGGTGCAGAACATGTGGACACTTTATAGACAAGCTGTGTGGCACACACATTGCCTGGACTGCACAGGGAGCCCACTCAAACATCAGATGTGGCAAGTCTTAAAACACCGGACTTTCATGCAAACATTAATTGCCCAAAGCACATGCAGAAGGACTGAGGGACACAGGCTATGCCTCACACCACCCTAGACCTGAGGGGCACACACATTCAAAGCAAGTCTGACACAGCTTCACTGATCAGTGCAGAAGCCCTCACACAAGAAGCCACGGATGTCTAGTCTTCTGCAGACCACAAAGTCCACTACCCCCTTCATTGTCCAGGGCTCAGTAGATAACAACAGCACTGTGAAAGAGCATCAAATCGGTTCTGCTATATCAGCTCAGTCTTAACAAACAGAATAATTATTTGCTTATATTTCAAAGCTAAAGGAAAACAGATGAAACAAGGCTTTGTGCACCTCGGTGCTACATCCATATTTGCATTACGATACGCAAAAGGCTATGGACATAGCACTGCAAAGGAAAGGAAACAGCACTGTAGATCCACCACATCCAAGCAGTGGTCCTGGGCTCAAGCGGTGCATAAAGCCCTCTACAAAAGCCAGGAAGGAGCCACTGGCAATATTCGCAGAGGGTCAGATTTGAAACCCAAAGATTTTAGGAGTTTGATGCTTTTTAAAAAAAAAAAAAAAAAAAAAAAAAAAACAAAAAAAAAACAAACAAACAACAAAACCACCAACAACAAAAAACCCCAAAACCCAAACACCACAAACACATTTCTTCAGAGATTTTCAGAAGTCAGTAACCTGCCTTAGGCACTGCACAGCACCTCATGTTTCAGAAGCAGCCTGGAGCCAGTGCCCCATAGCTCTGCATTTTGCACTACCAGCAGCACCGGGGATGTGAAAATGTGTAACAGCACTGGATCAGAGCTGGTTTTGGTAACCCAGCCAAGGGGCTCCAGAGTTTCTGAGCCACATCCACCCTTTTTGCAACCACCTTCTCTGATAAGCCACATCCATCCAGTGCAGCACCTGGTTTAGTTTTGTGTTTATTTTATAGATGCTATTTCCTGGCAATGACTCCCCCTTCCTGGGTGTCTCCACAGAACTCTCTGCTCCTGCTGGGACATACCCCAGGGCATCCTGGGGAAAACCAGAATGCTTCTAATGAGCTTGATGCATAATTTCCTAGCAGATTTATGGTGGTATGAAAAGGATAGATCAGCAAACATTTTAAAGTGAGAGAGGAGATGGAGACTCTGATCCGAAGATACGGAGGCAAACCTGGAGCAGGTGTCAGCACTGAGGTTTGGAAGGTCTCAGTGGCATCTCGCTCCAGAGAGCAAACATTTTCATAACAAAATCAGTTTGTTGCCTTTTTTTAATCCATCAATGCTCTTTAATTTCCCAGGTGGCCTTGGGCAAGATGGCACATTAGCATTACTGTTAAAATGGAAATGATACCATTCTCCCTTAGCTGGCTGTCTTACCCCGTGAGCCCCCTGAGTATGGTGAG
This sequence comes from Nycticryphes semicollaris, assembly GCA_013400055.1. Lineage (NCBI taxonomy): Eukaryota > Metazoa > Chordata > Aves > Charadriiformes > Rostratulidae > Nycticryphes > Nycticryphes semicollaris. The sequence continues at coordinate 111,571 of VXBJ01003998.1, forward strand.
ATGCCACAGCACCTGCCACAGGGACAGTCTTTGTCTCAAATTGCTCCTTTAAGCATTCCTGTAGCACAGTTATCTCAGAATCAGTATTTACTATCTAAACCCACGAGTAGTGCATTTTCTGTGCATTAGTGTCACTGCAAGACAGTGATTTATTATCTCAGCAAGGAGATGCTTCCTCTGGGGGGGAAGCTCGTTTAACCCTCATCCAAGCCCTGTCAAATGCATGTGGTAGGGATGGGAAGGAAAGCAGTGGTCTGCAGCATCCCAACACCTGAGGTTCATATAGTGCCTGGCCGTGTTGTCATGCAGCACAGGGAGAGCAAGCCCAGGACATCCTGAGAGCTCAGCCTCAGCACGTGAGCTGAATCTAAAACAAATACAGAGGAGCTTTGAAACGCCGCCTGGTTTCAAGATTATTTTAATAGAGGGATCTCACCACAATTGTGCATGGCATGTGTTGGGTGACACTCTCGGTATAACTTCAGCACATGGCACCTTCATCCTGTTGCTGAGTGATCGCTCTTCATGGCAAGGGTCTGATGACACTTGCTCTGAGGAAACACAAGTAATCTATTCATCTATTCCTCATCATGCTTTCCTGTGTGGATGCAGTCTTTGGACTGAATTTTATTAGCATACAATTTTCATCTATATTTTAAATTAATGGCATTTGGTTGCTTTTCCTTTGGGGGAGTGTTGGCCCTGTGGCTACATGGCATCTTCTCTTCTGAGGGGGAGCAAGAGGAGCAGGCTGGGTTTGGATATGAATAGAAGGTATGAATTGTGAAAGTCTCCCCGGGTGCCAGATTCCATTGCTCAAACTCTCATTTTCCTCTTTGCACATACATGGCCAGAACACTCTTGGGGGTGCAGGGTGGGACACACACACAAACACACACCAGCATATCTTTTAGTTTCCTGGCAAACATAGGAAGGAACCACACTTTCTAATGTCAGGAGCATGAAAATGTTCTTAGTCTTCCCTTGAAGGAAAGTCCTAGGCTAGGACAAGAGGTGAATCAGAGACCTGCTGAGAAATGCTCTCCATGGGTTTTGTCAAATTTAATGACTTGCTCTTACAGGCTAATAGTCAAATAATGACTTTTCTTTTCACCAGGCAGATTCTAAAGATACCAAAAGACAAGCCTGAAAATATCTGCAACCTAGAATATGAAATAGGGACAATTGGCAGCCCTGCATATAGCTAGCTGGCAACCCATTCAAGATGTTTGCCTTCTAATAATAGAAAGTTGAACGAGGCATGTGGAGAGATTGAGCGCAAAGACTTTTATTTCCTATGTATAAATACACTGAAGTCGCAGATGTCTCTGCAGCCTCAGTCTGCCAAGACCAAATGTAAGGAACAGACCCAAAAGGCAAGGCACCAAAAATGTGGAATAGCAAGATCTCCATATTGAAAAGTTTGTTGCCTTTCCAACAAATGGGTGTTTAAAAAGCTCCACCAACCAATCTGAAATAAATGAATTAAACTATAAAAAAAAGACAGATTTTCTTTACATTGTCTTTTTCCATTACACCAGGGTATTGGTGCCTGTACTACTAAGGGAAGCCATGCTGTGCCAGGAGCGCATATCTGATCACCTCCCAGACTCCTGAGAACACTGTCAGCTCCACTGGAAACCTCTCTAAGAGGTCTGAAGCATTGTGAAAACAACTGTTAGGTAGATAAAATCTGTTTTTGTACGTAAGTGGAGACATGGTGACACTCGGACCAGATCCTTGCCCTGTTAACAGGAATTTTGAGTTCTAAAGGATGAATATGTAATTTTCTTGCATATCCCATAAATAGAAATAGTCAAAATTTGTGGCATTTACAGTCTCCAGTACTGCAAGCAGCACTTTTACACACCAGACCTGCTGGTAACCTGTAAACCTTACGAGATAATGTCTGTGATTGATACTCATGAAATCTGCAAGGGGAGCCTGTAAGTCCCAGGAGAGCCATAGACTGTCTACAGCTTTTACAAGTTCTGTTGTAGCAGGAGGCTGAGATTGCAATTGCCAGGAGAGAAATATTTATGGGTCATGAACCTTCAGACTGTGCCAAGAGAGCCTTCAGCTATTGTCAGGAGCATATATAAACTCTGCTTTTATGTTACTCAGTTGTCCACCCATGGGCAAATTGAAGCCATGCCAGCACTACCAATTTCCACTGAACGGGCTGCAATTTTTATTTTTTTTTTGTCATTTCTTTATGATGCATCAGGCAGAGCATGGCAGATTTATTATTAAAGTCATATGGGAGGCAAAAAGATTTTGCTCACTTTTTCTAGGGAAATCAAAGACTTGTACAACCTGGAAAGCTCCATGAACAAGTGAGAAAATTAACAGACCAGGAAAGGGAAAAGTGGTGAAACCAAGCAAGTACATATTTTTTACTGAACTAATTTCTTTTTTAACTTCCTTGGAATGCATACATGCATGGTGAAGGAGAGTGCTCTCTCTTTTCTCTAAGTATTTAGGATTACATCCTTTCCATTGCTAGGAAGCAAGGAAGCCACTCAATGTCCATTAGTTCATTATTCAGTGGTTCTCTGTAATAAACAAAAAAGGCTTTGGTATTCCGAATAATTTCAAGAAGATAAATTAAAAAATAAAAAAGTACTTTCTAGAAGACAGAAAAACAGCCTTCACACATAAGGTTTTAAAAATATCTTGTTCCCTTCTGTAAATCTTTCAGTAATTTATGAAGCCTTTTGAGATCATTTGTATTATATTGCAATAAAAATGGAAGCTATTATGACAGCAGGTGTCATTTGGTGCAAAGGAACATATATAATCAGCCATGAAACACCTTCCTGCTGAAAGAAGTCAGTCCTCAATTAAAAAGCAAGGCTAATGTCAGTGCTGAGTATATTTATAAGGCAGCAACCACCATCACAAGTAATGGCATAATTCAAATAAATTTCCAGAGGGCCTTGAACAGACCCCTTTCAAACTGTAAGAATATATTTATTAGTAATTGAATCATAGTACAGCAGTAATGTAGCTGTGAGAAAAGCCTGGACATTTTTTCCGGTGATATCTGTTTCTCTAATAAAAGATATTACCTCTTGCTCTAAACTTTTGTCTTTCTGAAACCATTTCTAGAACCTATACATACTATTTTTAACTAAGGAGCAGCAAACGTCATGCAAACGTACCCGCAGGTTTTTTTGCTGTTTTTCTCAGGCACTGTATTTTGGCATCCATCCTGCCTGCTAAAATGCCAGGCTAAAAATCAGGTCTGCCTTATCCAGACCTCCAGCCTGACATGTATAAGGCATTGTTTTCCTTCTAGCAGCAACATTTGCAGATCGTTGCTTACCCCAGGGCCTGGGTCTTCCGCAAAGCCGTCCGTTAGCCCTGCAAAAAGATGGGGACACTGACATACTGCAGGAGGGACTGGAGCATAAATGCCATTAAGTACCAATGCCACAATGTCCCTGTGTTGGAGCTGTTACTACCAAGAGAAAAATAAAAAAAAATATAAGAAAAAACCCAACCAAGCAAAAAAACTCCCCACACACATGAAAACCAACCAACCAACCAACCAACCAACCCAAACCAAAAAGCAATGCATCCTCCTAGGGAATATGCTATCATCAAGCATCTGCCAAGGAGACACCAATTGAACTTAGTCCCTTCAAGGTACACAGGCACAGGCATCCCCACCACCCTTTTGGACCATGGGTGGGCTGTGGGGCCCTATGGCAGCGTCAGCACAGTGAGACAGGGAGGGGACCAAGGGGCTCCTGGCACTTGTCCTTTCCCAGTCACACAGGGAGCACACGTGCTGCTGACGAGGAGCCCCACTGTGTGGTCTGTGGGGAGGCAGGTCACAGGAGAGGTGATGGAGAGACAACACTAACATGAAATCTGAGTGTCCCAAAGGAGTTAGATACACGTTTTTCTTTGCTTTTGGGTGATCCAGCTACAGCATGCGTTTTGAACTCTACCCAGTTAGCGACTGGAATTAGCATTATGAAATGTGAAACACCAATTATTATTATGAATTTTAAAGAGTTGTTATGTCAAATAGCAGGAGCTCCCTGCTCTTGTCCTAGAAAATGTTTTAAGACCCATCTCCTGTTCCTGACACTTGCCTTATTCCTCAGCAAATGGATTTCCCCACACATTCCCTCTCCGTGCCTGCAGCATCTCAGGCAGCAGATGCCCCATCTGCTCATTGCCCTTTCCAGGAGCTGCTTTTCCTGATGCCCATTGCAGCTTTCTCTGACCAGACCTCATGCAGGAAGAGATCATACTCCTGCAAGTGTCAGCGCTGGGTCTTATTCCCTTTGAATCCATTTGAAAACTCCCACACACCTCCTCCAACAAGAACAGAGTTGCTTTAAACATTTCAGAAAACCCTTCTTTTGTAGCCATAATTTCATGTGCAAATGTGAGAGTGGGGATGGTTTTAATCCAGCCTGTTCAGTGCCTCACCTTCACGCGAAGCCCACGCTCGCCTGGTCTTGGTCTCCCCTCTGCACTGCAAGAGAAAATACTGCTGCCTTCCTGAGGAGACCCACCAGAATCTGCAACACCTTCAAAATGTTGCTCAGCTTTCTGAATGTAGTAAGCATGTCTGCAGGCAGCTGCTGCCAGCTGCAGAGCCTCTGTTGAGAAGCTCAACATGAGCTGGCAATGTGCATCCACAGCCCAGAAAGCCAACAGCATCCTGCGCTGTATCAAAAGAAAGGTGGCCAGCAGGTCCAGGGGGGTGATTCTGCCCCTTTACGCTGCTCTGGTGAGACACTACCTGGTGTACTGTGTCCAGCTCTGGAGCCCTCAGCACAGAAAGGATATGGACATGATGGAACAGGTTTAGAGGAAGCTACAAAGATGACCAGAGGGCTGGAGCACCTCTCCTATGAAGACAGGCTGAGAGAGTTGCGGTTGTTCAGTCTGGAGAAGAGAAGGCCCCAGGGAGACTAAGTTCTTTCAGTTCCTAAAAGGGGCCTACAGGTGAGATGGAGAGGGACTCTTTATCAGGGAATATAGTGGTAGGATGAGGGATAATGTTTTTAAACTGAAAGAGAGGAGAATTAGATTAGATATTAGTAAGGAATTCTTTACTGTGAGGGAGATGAGACACTGGAACAGGTTGCCTGGAGAATTTGTGGATGGTCCTCCCCGGAAGTGTTCAAGACCAGGCTGGATGGGGCTTTGAGCAACCTGGTCTAGTGGGAAGTAGCCCTGTCCATGGTGGGGGGGTTGGAACTACATGGTCTCTAAGGTCACTTCCAACCCAAACCAGTCTATGATCTTATGATTCTCTGTGCCTCTGCTGGCAGGGCTCACCCCACGCACACAAACGCTCTGGGGTTGGTGCCCAAACCCTCTGGGCTGCGCCCGTCCACGGTGCAGCAGCAAGGGATATCAATAAGGGGATAGCACAGCGTAAACCATGGGGACAATATCCAGACATGGCATAGCACATAACATACCATGAAAAATTGGTAATCCTGAAAAGCACACACATTATCAAACCACCCCTCTCTCCAGCCAAGGTTCCTTTAAATAGATAAGTATATGTAGTGTTGTATATGTATGTAACTTTTTGTGGCAAGAAAATAAAGTGCTTTCAAATTCTACCCCCTCTGCTGTGGAAATAATTTCCCTTTCCTTCTCTTTCTCAGTTCTGGAAGCAAGAAAACACAGCCTACCTCCTGAGCGAGAGCTGAGAAAGCCAGGTCTCCTTTGCTTCAGGCCTGCCACTCACACATAATTTAAGCTGCAAGTTTCCAAATCAGGGACACCAAAATGCTGTTTCCACCCACCACATCAACCTGCTATGCAGAAAATCACATGCAAAAAATCCCCTTTGGGTCTGTTAAGTGCGTGGCCAACTCCCAAGGTGCAAAAATAATCTGATTTTTTTTTTATTCCAGGCTCCCCCACTACAAAAACAACATGAGTCTGTATCAGTAATCGTGGTTTGCAGAGGCAAAACCCAAAGGTGGAGCCGACGTGAGAAGTCTCTTGCCTGTAAGCAGGGACAGGCAGCGTGGTGAGCAGGAGCCAAGGGAATGTGATCCTATAGCAGACCCAGCTTGGCATTTAAAACCAATCTACAACGAGTGAATGCATCAGACACAACCAGAAATTATGAGGAATGGCCCTGGGACTTAGGATGTTGCCAAGGAGCCCTTTGCAGAGCAGCCCCAGTCCGGAATGGAGGTGGCAGGGAGTAGAGGGGTGAAGATGGCAGAGGGCTCTGCAGCCCTGGGAGGAGGTGGCTGCAGTCACATGCCACACCAGGGTATCCTAAACTATTTAGCACATGGAAATCTGTGCATAATGACCCCCAAGAGGCTTATTATTATGGCAGATGCCAGATTAATATTAGCAAGAGAAGCTGAAAAGCTCAACATCTGCAGTATTCCCCAAGGAGGTAAAAATCCATTGTATATGCGAAATCATTAAGGCATTAAAAAGAACACCAAGTATCGTTACAAAGAGATCCCCATCATTATTCCCCAATTTGATCCTTGGTTTGAAGCTGAAGGGCAGGTGCTTCTCAGGTAGTGCTGGTGAACACCCCGCAGCTTAGATGACAGCAACTAGAGCTGGGGGGGGGTCCATGCTTCAGCTTGCTGCCAAATGTGGCAGGGCAGCTACTGATCCAACACAGCCACTGGCTTCTCCAGTGACTGGTAGAAGTGATGGAAAAAAAAAAAAAAGAGGTTTTCTAGGGTCATGTCTCATAACACACAGAGAAAATCACATGCAGGTGAAAGGGCAGTGGTAGAAACCGCATTAATGTAAAAGCACATATTTATCAGTGACTTTAATTGGATCATCTCTTTAGGTACCTTTTGGCACTTGCTGGAAAACACATTTTCTTCAGTAATGTGGCAGATAATATTAAAATGCACAAGTGCTATCAATTCATTTGTCTCCTTTTCCCCCAGCTAGGCTTTATTCAGGCTATTGCTCAACAGTGTAGCAAATAAATGTAATAAATCTGTTTAACTTGACAGATAATACAGAAATAAAAAAGTGCCATCCCCTCCAAACACACACCTGACTTTTTTCCAAACTGTGGAATAATTTATGTTGGATGGAGCTTGTGGAAGTTTACCCCTGCTCAAGACTGGACTGAAACACTTCAGCGATTTTCTGACTTTTCACCCTGAGAGAAGGGAGAGCCCTCTCGTACTTACACCCCCAAACCCTGCAGGGGTGGGATTTAAGACATGTATCCATCCTCAGCATTTTCCCTGCTGTCTGACTCTCAGCAGCAGGGTTGGTAGTTTCTAGTGTTCAGGCATTCCCAGAAACTGTGCAGGGAGGCCAGGGGTGGTTCATCACATGGATCATTTCCCAAGCCATCCAGAAAAGGGGCAGAAATTTCCCGATAATCTTTGGTGTGGTACATATAAAAGCAGTTGGTGAAGGATAATAAAACGGAAGGTGTAAAAATTGAAAGTGATGTGCATGGGAAAAAGTACTGCTTCTGTTGCAAACAGAGTGATAAACTCTGAATCAGCCATTCAGGAAAGAAACCTTGGAGTGAAACAGTTTTGTGAAAGCATTAGTTCAGTGCTCAGGAAAGGTCAAATGGAAAGGTAGAAATGGAATTGGGAAAGGCACAGCAAGGGAAGTCACATTGGCTGTCATTGTGTTGTTTTTCCATTTCAGAATTAAAGGGGAGTTGAGAAAGATACAAAAAGAAGGCATCAGCATGGCCAAAAGCTTCTGTGAAAACAGTGACTGAGCAGATTAGGACCCTTCTGCCTGGAGAAGATATTGCTGAGCAAGCAGGTGAGAGAGCTCCTCAACATCATGAAAGAAGGGGAGACTTCAGTTGGAAATTATAGTCACTGGCTCACTGAAATGGGAACTACGAAACATCTAGTAAATTTACCAGGCAACAGATTCAAAACAGGGGGAAGGGGTATCTTCATGCAATGCAGGATAAGTTGTAGAGCTCCTTGCTGCAGGACACTGCAAGCGATGAGATTTTGCCTAGCTCCAAAAAAGACCAGACAAAGCCAAAGAGACAGTTTTTCCAGGAGTAATAAAAATGAAGGCTCCACTCCTGGCTCAAGCAGTCGATACAGGTCTGTCCTCTTCCTTTTATCCACTTCACCACTCAAAAGGCCTTTGGTTTGGCCTTTGGTGAATGCTACACTCATCCTCATGGGGCTGTCTCAGAGCTGTAGGTTCCAGAAGAGAGAAGATGCATCTGGAAACAATGGCTTGCAGAATCCGCATCTGGTTCCACGCTGCCAGCATTCTGACAGATAAACCACAGATTGTCAGGGTTGGGGCCAGACTGGCTTCAGGTTGGCACAAAGCTGATGGGTGAAAATTAGCCTGTTCCAGGTTCTCTAAAGACTCCAGAAGAAGTAGAGTACCCAGAGGAGCACCTGACACCATGTTGCTCTGCCTTCTTTCAGTCCATGGTAGGAGCACTCAAGCAAGATTTACTGTACCCTTGAACCACAGGCTGTGGTGTACTGGTTAGACCAGATCTGTGAAGTGACCTGGCTGAACAAAACATTTTTAAAGGCAGAATTTCTTTCTGTCACAAGATACAATTAGTTTTCTTAAAACATACCATTTCACAGATCTTTCCAAGGCACAGAAACACAAAAGACCCCAACCAGCCCAGTCTGGAGGGAGGAAGCCTCTGGGGAAGGATGAAATTCCTCCAGGTGCAGGCTCTTTAACTGCCCTGCTGCCAATGTATGTGGGATGGGGAATGGCCCCTGGTATTACTCTTTTTCAATCTGCACTGATATATTTTCCACGCTACTTACTAGATCCTCCATGCCCAAGAATACGTCTGCCTGTTCTGTTACTCAAAGCCTGAGTCACAGAAAAAGCAAGAGACCCTTTTATTGAACTGCCTGCTATGGCTTCGATTAAGAAATGTAACACCCAAAGATGAGTTATTGGCCCAATTGTCACCATGAGATGTGTGCTATTGGTGACAGACTGAGTGTGCATAGCCCATTTGTTCTGCTTTTGCAACACCCAGATCCTGATGTTTGCAGATCTTCCACCTTCCCATCCACATGTGGTGCCGACTCCCCCCAACTACTGGCTACCTGCAGCCTGCACAACACCAGAAAAACTCAATTTGACAGAGTTTTAATTTACATCTCTATGGTTTTGCTTTTCTAATGATGTAATTTATGGATTTGAGAGCACTGGTGCCGTGAACATGAAGAAACTTTCAAGACAGCCCACACAGTTCATGGCGTAGCTGCTGTAACACCCTGTCAATCACTCCTGCTCTCAGTGCAGAAGGCTGCGGTGGCACTATTAGATTTCAAAATAGAGATCATCCATAGAGGAACAGGGCAATTCTCTGCGCGGAACTGTCTATTTCAGGCACCTGAAAGAGAAAATGGAACCAAATATCATTCATTGTGTTGAACCCATATGATTTTTCAAAAGAAGAAATTCAGTTTGAAATGGACCATGGCTTTAAAGCTCTCCCATCTGGTGGGCTGGGTATTTCAGTTGTCTGAGGCTGGGAGGGAAGGGTGTGCCATTTGTTCTCCAGTCCTCAATTTCAATTTCATTTCTGAAGGTTGAAATGCAATTAAAAATGTCTCAATGTGAAGACAGATCCATAGCTGTGAACATTCCTGTGTCAGGCTGGTTATTACAGATATCATGAGAAAGAACTTGCCTTCATTTACTGCCCACCACAAGAAAGGCTGTGCACGGAGAGTGAGGCTCATGGGCTGCTTCCCTTCTCTGCTCTTCATCGTACCAGAAGGCAGACTAGTGAGCAACACCATAACAGCACCAGTTAGGGCTCTACAAGCTGTGGTTTAACATGTTTAATCCCAGGGCACTTAGCCCTGAATTACAGCTTCATCGCTGCTGTGTGATGAGGATAAGAAGACAGGGCATGCCTCTGAATGTGGCTTGTTGCCAGTTCATTACTACGCCACTGGCAAGTAGTTTAGGGGTGCCAAGACCCCCTCATCACCCTCCCACTATGGACATACCAGGTTGTACAAGCTCGAGGCACCTCAGGGCAAAATCCAGCTTCTCCAAGCTGCTTCCATGTTGCGTTCAAAGCACCAGCAAGGCATCTGGCTGCAAGAGGTGGCTGCTGTTTTGCCCTTTCACGCAGATATTCAGGCACGATCAAGGCCTCTGTAAGCCTCACCGAAAACTGTAAACAGGATGTACCTGAGCATGGGAACTCCCCAGGCACAGACGGGCTTAGGGGTACCCTAAGCATCCACAGCCAAGCTGCAACCACGCTTTGTACAGAGGGACAGCAAATGCAGTAAAAGGACCCTTACAGAATCATGAATGGTCATGAGAGCTCATCAGGGGATCAGCAAGTGAGGAAAGGGGGGTTACAGCCCTCATAACTGCACAGCTCCAGCTGCCTTGCTCAGGCCTTTCCTTCAGCAACCTTTTAATGCAGAGCAGCGCTCCGTCTTACTTCAGGTTCCTGACATTTGCTACAGCATGAGCTGGGCTGCACCTCTGAAGCTCTGTTTCTCCATTGGAAACCGGGGATGAGCAGTCCACATATGTCAGCTTTTACTTTGTGAATTTCTACCAGTTACCAGTATAGTTTGGGAACTGACCTGTTGGAGAGCAAAGTAGGGGAAAGCAGGATGACCATGAGCCAGCACTGTCCCCTTGTGGCCAAGGTCAATGGCATCCTGGGGTGTATTTAGAAGGGGGGTTGTTAGTACATCAAGTGAGGTTCTCCACCCCCTCTACTCTGCCCTGGTGAGCCCGCATCTGGAATATTGTGTCCACTTCTGGGACCCTCAGTTCCAGAAGGACAGGGAACTGCTGGAGAGAGTCCAGGCCAGGGCTACAAAGATGATGAAGGAAGTGGAGCATCTCCCATATGAGGAAAGACTGAGGGAGCTGGGTCTCTTTAGCTTGGAGGAGACTGAGGAGAGACCTCATTAATGTTTGTAAATATGCAAAGGGTGAGTGTCAGGAGGATGGAGCCAGGCTCTTCTCAGTGACATCCAATGATAGGACAAGGGGCAATGGGTGCAAGCTGGAACATAGGAGGTTCCACTTAAATATGAGGAAAAACTTCTTCACAGTGAAGGGTAACAGAACACTGGAAGGGGCTGCCCAGAGAGGTTGTGGAGTCTCCTTCTCTGGAGATATTCAAAACTCGCCTGGACGCGTTCCTGTGTGACCTGATCTAGGTGTTCCTGCTCCGGCAGGGGGATTGGACTAGATGATCTTTCAAGGTCCTTTCCATTCCCTGATATTCTGTGATTCTGTGATACCTGGTGCAAATCCATCATCCTCCTCTCTGTTGCATTAAGAGGCAAAGTAGTTTTGGCAGAAAATAAACCACCTTGAGTTCTAACACTCCTCACCGAGGTGGGAGGCTAGGTGTGACTAGGTTTAAATTCTGAGTGATGCCCAATTCACCACTATCAGCCCAGTCGTGTTCAATATATTAAACTGTCACCATTCTGCATACACTAAGAGTGGACTGCACCTTCAGTCTAGTCATGATCATGAACTAGCATGGCCACTCTCAAGTCTCTCTGTTCAATAAGAAACCAAAACTTCTAGCTACTTAACCAGTGCAGTTTATTCAAGCAACAGATACAAATGTTTTTATGGATTGCCGGTGATAAATACACTGCCTGCAAAATATGCGCAGATAAAAGTATTGTTAATTATACAAAACATGCAACAAAGTTATAAACAATATACCCTGGCTATAAACGTAGGAAAGAGACTCTCTAAGAGATTTCTATATTTCCTGAAGAAGCACTCTGTATAGTCTTAGTCTTAACCAAAGGCGTCCCTATAGGGGGGAAGAAAGGCTCAGCCTGTCAACTGGTCACAGAAGTCAAAAGCAGTCTGTGATGGAGTCCTCTCTGACTTGTTCACAGTGGTGTCTTCCTTGATATCTCCCCTTTCTTGGGCTATTTTTCTACTATTTTTTACCTTACAGGTGGAGTTCGAGTGGCTCTAGTCATAAATACCTTTATTATGATTGGTGTAAAACTCTCTTGACTCGCATTTAAAGGTATAGTTTACAAAAAATTCAGAGCACAGACTCAAGGAGGAGTAATCACACCTTGGAAGCAGGTAGCCTTTGGGATGCAGGTGTGTTTTGATATTATAATGACATTATAATGAGCAAAGTTCACACAAAGGACAGTATTTCCTCAAAATTTGACAGACTGTTGGCTCAGGGTAGCAAGTATACAGAGTATCAGTTCCATAGGACCATCTTGTTCCCATATCTGTTGTATTATCACAGATCTTGGCCATAGAATCTCCACCTTACTCCATCCACCACGTTGCTTTGCAAGCAATATTGTTCAGGGAATCACAGATGGAGTGGATTCCTTGGATACCAGCTGCTGCTGTATTCTACCCTAGAAACTTCTTGATTTTATACCTTTCCTTAATGTGTGAACAATGCTGTAATTTTATTATAATTTCATTTTAGTAGTTATTCCACACCCTCCAACATGGGTGCCTCCCGATTTCTCCCCTGCTTAAATTCAGAGACCAGATACCTGTTACCTGTAGGCAGGGATAGAGAGACACATCTTTCCTGAATACCTACTAACTCCTGCTGAATCCTTTTTGTGCTATCTGCTACTGACTTACTCTGATTTATCTGCAGGAGTCAGGACTTGTGGAACTCACAAGACCTTCAAAGGGAAGAAAAATACCTCCTAAGCCAGGCTGATCTACTCACCAGCTAAAATCCTTCTTCCCCACCTCAGCTGTAGGAGCTACGTCCAGCGCTGAGGAGCACAAACCATCTTGCTTCACTTGGATAAAGAGTATCCAATCTCTTTAGAAGTCCTCTGCTGAGCTGAGAAGATACTTTAACTGGGAACGCTGGATCTCCACCTAAGAATCCAGTTCTTGACATAAGGTTAAGTGTTTAGGATTTCTCAGCAAGGCCTTGGTTGACTATATATACTGCACTTGTAACGGTCTGCCATGAGAATTGTGTCTAATATCAGATATATCTCAAATATCTGGCTTTGTAATATATTTTGAAAAGAAGTAATTAATTGCACCTTTCAGGGCAGGGAACCTAAGCGGCTATTTTAAACTCTAATTTATATTAAAGCAAGTAAAGTTAATTGCCTGTCCATAACAAATGAAAAAGAAATATGTACTTTGGAAGATCGCCACAGGTCTCCAATCGATATAAATTTAATGTGCTTCTTTGTATCCCGGAGTAAAATTGCATTTTACTACTTTATTCAGTATTCTAGGAATTCCTTGATAACACACTGCTAGGAAATCAGGTCACTCACAAATGCCCACTGAAGGCATGGGAAAGCCAAATTCAATGGAATCAAAAGGATACACATCACCATCCTATGGCAAAGGGATGATTACTTTCTTGGGTTTATAAAAATAAGGTAATATGGAAAATAAACATCACATGTTTATTTACACATTTTTTTATTAAGTAATGATTAATATTATGATCTTTATAACTCAGCTATGTGCAGAAAAAATATATACTGTTTTTTAATTCTCTACCATTCCTCAGGGCACTAAGGCTTTTTGCAGTAATAAGGAAAAAAACCCACTCAGTTGAGTTTGAACTAGAGGATCAGGCTAAATTTAAGTGTTTTACAAATCTTTTGGGGGATGTGGTAGTCACTTCCTGTCACTTTCACTTTAGTCACAGCAAACTGTTACCTCTGATTTTGGGCCATTGCAGGAGAACAGCCAAATACTCAAGAGCTGAACTTGTCAAAATCTTTTTTTGGCTTGGAAGTCTCAGGAGTTTTGGGTTCTGACAAGGTTTTTACTACCCCTTGGGTTTAGCTGAACTGCAAATGTTCTTAGAAAAGGAGACGGCCTGATGTCTCTGTAATCGTGGGCTCAGCTGGTGCCAGAGCATTCAGAGGAAGGCTGAAATGAATTAAGAGAGCAGAAGCTTTTGATTTGTAACAAAATGTATTTAATTCAATTATTTGTCGCTTTTGCAAAAAAAAACATAATTGTATTATAACACAACTTTGCTATTTGGGAAGCTATACATGCTCAGGCAGCATAAGATTGCATTATAAAACTTTTGTGACAGTGGCACAGATTACACGGCAGCCAATGGGGAGGTGACCTGGGCTTGTCCTAGTGTTTTCAGTGGAACTTGAATTCTCTACGCCATTTGGATGCTCAAGCTGCGAAAGCCTGCTTGGCATTACTTACTAACTTCTGCCCTTAAATGAGCACCCACAAAACAGAGCAGCCAAAGGCCGGGAAATATTCGGAGTCTTAAACCCTGCTTTCCATTCCTGGTGAAGTGTTTTGCCTTGCACTCTATTTCAGTGCCTTCTTTGTGGAATATAAACCTTGTTTCTTCAACCAGCTAGTGAGTAAGCCTCAGATAAATGCATCCCATCTAATGGGACATGGTGTTCACCTCCTTTCACCACCAGGATGAGGCATGTACACAGGCTGGCACAGTTCTCGTTAAGAATTAAGTTCACTAGAGATCGTGGTAATATCTAACTGAGTCATGCAGATAGATAAAAGTGTTTGACATCAAACCAGCTGCTTGCAAAAAATGATAACTTTTCATAAAGGGATTGTATAAATGTCAGTTGGATTATAACAGAGGGAAGTTGTCCCTGCATCTGAATTATGTTTCTCCAATTCAGCCTTTTGAGATGGCATAGGTGAAACCAGAAGGGGAAAGACTATCCAGCTGAAACCAAATATCTCCATTACTCAATAAACTATCTCTGATTATAGCACTGGTGTCCATAATTAATTAGAATCCATTGAGACAGTCCATTTCAATATTTCTAATTTTATCATTTGGCAATTTATCTACTTACAGTGACATAGTACTTACTGTAAAAAGAAATTACTGTCTGCTCTCAAGCCTTGTTGGACAGAGAAAGAACTGAAAAACAGATGAGAAAAGGTGCTTTATACATGTATCTTTTAGCAGTTGAGAACACTGCAAGGAAGAGCAGGTGTGGAACACAGGTAAATCTTTTTTGCATACCATGAATTGTTCCGTAGGCTCTGTTTTATGCAGTACCTATCACAGGGTCCCAGCTCCATTTATGAGTTTCTGAAGAATCATAGAGTCATAGAATCATAGAAGGGAAGAGATCTTTAAAGGTCATCTAGTCCAACCCTGCAACGAGCAAGGACATCTTCAACTAGATCAGGTTGCTCAGAACCCCATCCAACCTGACCTTGAATGTTTCCAGGGATGGGGCATCTATAAACTCTCTGGGCAACCTGTGCCAGTGTTTCACCACCCTCATTGTAAAAAATGTCACCAAGTTTTAGAAATGGAAAATAGGTCATAGCTTTTTAGCAGGACAATGGCTTCCTGGTCATCTGTTTTGTTGCCCATGTTGCACACATTAGTGTAGAGACACTTCAGCTGGGCTGTCAGCCGTGTCACCTTCTTAGAGGAACACCTCTTTACTCCTTTGAGGTTATTTAACCCATGTTTCCCTGTTGGGTCTTATTATCCTGTTACCTCATGAGCCCCTGGCTCATCTCTATAAGATTTTATGTGTGCCACGATGTAGCCAGCACATCTCAGAGAAACAGGGTGAGGGCCTTTGCTAGCACCCTATCCCTCTAGCCTTGGTGTGTCCTCCCACAGCTTGTTACGGGCAAGCCTGATATTACTCCCCTTTCTCTTCAAGTCTAGTTTAAAGCTCTGTCAATGAAAAAAACAAGAAATATTATGTCAGTAGAAATAATAGCAACTATTATTATTGGCAGAATAAAGGGATGTCTCTGAAAGCATGAAAAGCAGTGTAGCAAAAAACAGTTCATCCACCACAATAGTCTCTCAGAGACGAGATTGTCCCTAGAAAATTGTTTCAGCATCCCTTCACGAAAAGTGGGTGTAAGTCTATTCACTTTACTCAGCACTAACTCCACTACAGTAAAGTGAACCTGATTATTTGATCTGCAGAGTGGTCCTTGGGATTTCATCTGAACAGATTTTGGGTGGGGAGGTATGTATGTCCATGCATATGAGTGACAGCACTCTCAATCTCCTTGACTCATTTGTCATCGTTCCCAGATGAGCTGTGACATGTGGCACCCCTGACAACACCTCCTTCAATTCTTAAAGTGTCAGCAGAACGTATTTGCTTATTAGTTTTTTAGCAGTCTCTCTTCTTTGTGCTTGGTCCCTGCAAGAGCAGTTTTCTTCCACATTTTCATAAGTTTCTCATGGATTTGCCAAAGATAAGCGTTGTAGCTGCTGAGTGCACAGATAGTATCAGTAGCTGGTAAATCAGTACTTATTGTCCATTCAACATAGCCTGGAGAAGATGGGAAACGTGGTCGAGCCAAGTCTGGGTGATACCCACTCCGCTCCACAATCCCAGCTCAGCCTTGCTAGACCCGCATATCCCCAACAGACGTGTGGAGCTTGGTCCCAGCACTGGGATTTGTACGTAGGATGTAAACCTCTTCAATGACCGGTCTGTAACTGGAATTCATGCACAGAAAGGTTTTGAGCTCACCATTGTTGACGGGTAATCTCAGGGACTTGTCCTAGAGAGACACCTAAAGGGCAGGCTTTAAAGGACTGATCTTCTTCCTGCCAGGAACAACTTCCCCAAGGCAGTTTTCATATAGCCATCCTGTTTTGGAGACTGAAAGAATTTATCATGAGGATTTCCAAGCCGATCTAAGTTCCAGAGGACAATCTTCAACCTGTTTAATTTTGAAGTGTAGGTGAAATCAAAATGTCCTGCTGTATTCTCACCTCCATGAACCATGGCCATGTAAAACCTTGAGAAGCAAAGCTTCCCGTTTCCAGTTTGACAGTTCTTTTTTTACAATGTATTCTAAATATACCTTTGAACTGGCAAGTTTACTAAGATTGTCACCTTCTTCTTTTTCTTCTTCTTTTACTTTTAGGTCTCAGATTCCTTTTCTATAGAAGCTATTGGCTTTGCACCAAGAAATACAATGAGGAATGCTTCAATGACAGCAAGATGCAGCACTAGGTGCAATGCTATATTCTGAGTAAATGATACTATTCAAAGGGCAGAGCAGAGCATGAATAGCATTGATTTCCAGAGGAGCTATTTCAGTACTCGGCAAAGTTTGATCAGACTGATCTCCTTCACTGGCTGAGTTGGTAAGAGGTTGTGTCCCACCCTGGCAGGCAGCAATAAGGCCTGGGCTATATGTAACTTCATCACCTTCTGCATGGGTGCCAGTGTGACATTATGCCTGGGCTTGCCACCCCAGCCTCGTGGAAAACACAAGAGCATCTCACACTACCACTGTGGGCCAAGGTAGGATCTTCCAAATTGCACTTTGCTCTCTACAAGGGCTTATGAAACAGGCTTTCATCATCAAAGCACTCTGTGACCTTTTCCAAGGGTATCTGAAATCACTTGGGGTCCAGGGGTGAAGGCCTGACTGGTGGCTGAGACTTTGCAGAGTAGGTTATATGAAATTGAAGAAACCACATTTTGTGGATGATTGTGGAAAAGAGAAAATGACCTATTGTTTGTTCAATTCTACTACTGTATAAAATCTATTTTTTATGGATTTTTAAGTATTTCCTATTTAATGTCTTACTTCACTACAATACAATGTTTTAAACCTATTTCTGGTTTTGAAAGTTTTATGAAAACAACTTTGAGCCGTTTTAGAAGCACAAGAGTGTGAATAAGCTCTTGTCTCATTAGAATGTCCTTCATCCACCTGTATAACTCAATATTGGCAGCATTTCAGAGCACAAATCTTGGCAGAGAAATAGCCTGGCTATATCTCCAAAACTAGCACTGAGCACACTGAGCACGCCTGCTGCGGCATGTTTAACCTTGCATACATTGAAAGTGCATTTAAAATAAGTTCAAATGTTGCTGCCAGTTTGTCAATTATTTCATTTCACCAATTACCACAGCATCAACACAACTCTAGATGTCACAGGTCTCCTGAAGCTGCTGCCAAATTAGAAAAGGGAGAGGGGTGGTTCTACAAAGCCATTGAGGGAATGAGAGTCCCTGCACCAGGGTGGAGGCTGGAGACTTGCTTGCTTCAGTTTTAGGCTATTTACTGAATATTGAACTGGGAATCGTGATTGCTGCCAAGGAAAGGCATAGAAATTGTTGCATTTTTAAAGTTCCAGTTTCTTCATGCAGTGCTGTGGAAAAGTGACATCGTGGGCAGGAGCAGGGCCAGCAGAGAGGACCGTGGTGGAATTGCTCTTTGCAAAGATAAATTGCTTGCAAAATCATGCGTTCCTGATTCTTTTGCTGTTCTGGAACAGATCTGTAGTAACAGCTCTCCTTTGTGGCCAACCTCATCTACCCACAGCCTACTCCATGGGAGATACCAAGCCCTCAGCAGGCACACAGGCATGTCTTCACATCCAAAGCAGCTCGGGTCACCAGGGTCTGGTTCAAGCCTCCCACCATTTCCAGTCCGTCATCCCTTCTTCCCTGCTCTGCTGCTGTTCCTGTCAGATACCTCTCAGATGTGCATGAGGCCACTGCTCCAGCACAGATCCCTACCTAAAGAAAACCTTTCCCTTATGCATCACCCACTCTGCTGATGTTTCCATTATAGCTTTACCATCCTGTTAATTCCCCAGTGCTTCCCCAGCATCACCCCTGTCTGCTTGCCTCCTCCCTGCCTCTCTGATAACGGAGCACTCAGTGAAAGCAGCAGAAGGCCAGTAGAGTTAATGTTGTCTTGTCAACTCTTGAATCATCTACTTCCAATCCTAGCTGGTTTCTTCAAGGAGAGCCACCAAAAATAAACTCCAGAACAGAGAAGCATGAAAATGCCTTTGCAAAGGTTGAATGCTGATGTTTAGTTTCTTGACATGATGAATTTACCCAGAAAAGCTGCATCTCAGGCGTACAAGAATCTGTTAAGAAAAAAAAGACACTGCAAGTAGCTGGGCAGACGATGAGATGCTGTAGCCGTGACCGTTACTTTTCTCAGGGAATATCCTTGTCAAAGGCAATAGGGCTGTTCTGCTGGGTTGCAGAACCAGCCACTGAGCAGGCAAATTTCAATTCATTCCATCAGCCATAAAAGAAATCCCAACTCCATCAGTGCTTGTACAGAAATGAAAGCTGGTTTATGACTGATGCAGAAGAAGAAAGCCCTTCAAATGCCCACTTTAGTGCCTGCAGTTCTTTCTTACACTTCTGCTTCTTTCAATCCATTTAGCTTTTTGCTATAAGGGCAGTTCTAGCAATAACAGGAACAAGGAAGTAACACCAGCAAATTGGCTTAGTACTATGTGTGAATTCTTATTTACAAGCTGCAGACAGCAGCATTTTTATCCCTGGCTCAGCTCTAGCTGCAGCAAGAGAGTCTGAAACCAGCCCCACAGAACAAGGCTGAGAGCAAGGAGGGCTCAGCCCCACCTGGAGCTCTGCTCCTCTCTCTTTAGGCTGGCTATGTCCCACACCACTGATATGATCAGGTATTGCCATCAATGCGTCACTCTGTCAGCAGAGGATCAGGGACTTGCTATACAGCAATATGACCTACTACTGCCCGTGGGTCTCCCCAGGCCTCTTCTTTTCTGATTTCTGACCCGATTTTCTCACCTCCTCTCAAAAGAGCTATTCTTATTGCTATTCCCATCATTTTTTCTGCTCCATAGGCAGCAAAACATTCAACGGTGCTTGGAAGGAGAGCAGACACTAATCAAGACTGAGCATGAGCCTGTGCCCTGAGCAGAAGTACCCGTACAGGGAGGAGTCAGAGATCCTGGTTCCCATTTCCCAAGCTGTTTAAACACATTATTGTACCAAGAAGAGAAGCAGGAGCAGAAGCTCTGGACTCATGTTTCCCCATGTTACTCCCCTTACATGCCTGTTCTTATTTGTTATACACAGCTGGTTATGAATATCACTGTGGGAAATTCAGCGGTTTGGTGGTGTGGGGTTTTTTTTAATCTAGCTGAATTTTCTCATGTTTTCCCACATTTCCTATGGCACTTGGGAGGCAGGAGACCCCACAAAATCCATCATCCTTTTTCACAGATTTTCAGCAAGGTATCCAGTGAGGCAACATCTGGTTTCAAATCTGTACATTCAGCAAGGTTTTCACTGGGTTAATTTGAAATACATACAGCTAATAAGATACTGATATCTTCATGGCTCCTCTTTTAGGATATTATCTGAATCACATCAAGTCCCCTCCAGAATGGTGAGGCGGGGGGTGGTGTCCTATTTTTTACATTCTCTTCAGTCTCCATCACTTGTCCTTGCTGTCATCCCAAAACACTTAGAGCTGTTGTAATATCTCTTCCCAATGTATGAAAATACAATTTGCCTGTTGCTATTGCAAGACGCCAAAGACTAGATGAAATGATTGATTTTTGTGCTTGAATTTGGGAAGGAGACTCCCAGGAGTATAACAACAAAGCATAAATAACATCCACTCTGGTGCACCTGACAAATACAAGCCATAAAAAAAAAAAAAGGTTATAACATGCTCCAACAAACTTAAGATCTTTCAAATAAAAGACTAAAAGCCTCAAAAATGACAATGTGCATGTGGAAAAAAAGCAAAAAGAAAAAACACACAAAACCCAAAAGAGATTAAGAATGTAATTTTTCTTAGGTTTCTTCAGGAAGAGAGAGTCTATTATGCAACATAGCTGAGATGACCCTAAAAATTTCCATAAACAAACAAAAAATAAAAAAAGATATTGATATTGTTTCCTAGTTTGACCAGGAGAAAAACTCCTTTCTGATCCTAAACCTACTGACTGGATCTAGGATGGACAGTTATAAAGACTGGAATTACATGAAATATTAGAGGCAATGTCTATCTAGATTTGAGCCCTGCCACACAACAGGATATTTTGGGATAAGGATTTTTTTTGTAATGTAAATCAGGCACGTGGTTCTATCTTACCCTAGGAAAGATTCTCTCTACTAGTTTAAACCAGACAAACTTGGCAGTGTGACTAAGCTGAGACTCCCAAATACATTTCATTTTCATGTGAAAGTCATTATTAGCATGCAGAAGTCCTCAGGCTAGTCTGTTAAAAATGATACAGCCCCTGCCCTGTGATGTGCATGCGAGGCACAAGAGGTAGGTCTAGCTGGCAGAGAAGAAAATAGGAGAGAGAATCAAACCAGTGCTAGGATAGTTCATTACCCACCCTCTGTATAATCAGCACTGATTTTTTCTGAAATGTCACAGCAGGGAAGAGTTTATTGGGGAATCTTAATGCAGGCAGTGAGGGAACTTTGCCACTATTTATCTGGAGCTCCTCCACACACATGGGAAGATATCCAGCAAGTAATCTTCCATAGGTAACTTCACAACTTATACCCTCTCATAAGCCAGGGGAGAAAATGTGAAGTGACTGCTGGAAGATTTTACAAGTGGTTTATCCAAGCTGTCAGATATTCATGGAACAAAATCAAGAGCTGATGGAGAAAACTTCAGTTTGACAAGACCAAGGGATTTTGCAGAAATGTATTTATTTCAAGAAACCTGCATGAAGTCCAAGTAAGGGTGGATGTTTTAATAAAAAAGCCAGAGGGAGAAAGACCTCATCTGACCTGCAAAATCTGAATGCTGCTTGTTCACCATGAGTGTTAAAACTGAAATGGCCTGTAGATGCCATGTCAGAGAGAACTCAACAGAGGCCCAGAATAACCAGTAATCGATGTGGCTGACATGAAGCCCAGGTGCCCGCCCTGCTTGTGCACGAATTGGGGAAGAAGTGACACCTCTATGAGGTACATCCCAAGAGAGCGCTCTTGTCTTAACTCATTTCACCATTCTCAACTAATGTGTTTTGAAAAGTTTGCAGTTTCATTTTGACACAAAATGAAACCACATTTTGGAACTTAAAATATTTTTTCATGAGATGGAGTTCTTGTTTTTCAGCCCAACTAAGCTTTAAGCCTTCATTTTTGATGCTTAAGGCAAGTAATTTGGAATAGGGACACTGAAAAGCCTGGATACATTCTGAGCGTGAATATTACAAATCATAGAATTGCCTAGGTTGGAAGGGACCTTTCAGATCATCAAGTCCAACCATCAGCCTAACACTGACAAAAACCATCAGTAAACCATGCTGCTAAGCACTATGTCTACCCATTTTTTAAATACCTCCAGGGATGACAAATCCACCACTTCCCTGTAGCCTGTTCTTATGCTTAATAACTCTTTCAGTGAAAAAAACCCCAACCTTATATTTAATCTACACCTCCCCTGGTGCAACTTGAGACATAAAACATATTTTTAACTCACTCCTTTTCCCATAAATCCAAACTTCACAGCAAGTAAAATAGAAATTTTCCTGCAAGTTTGAAAGCAAACCCCTTCCAAATCTCTCCTTACCTGTTTAAATTATGCTCAATGCCATAGACAACACACCCTGCAGAAATAACAGATGATTAAACAGCCTGCCTCACCAGTAAATAAGCATGGAATTTGGTGTGTTAGACATGTTATTTGATTTGCACCTACTAGTCAAGCTCAAGTCCTGTGACTATTTATTTACCAGAGAGACTCCAGCTTTTTTCTTCTGAAATAAATGCCAAATGCCAAATTGCTTTTGACTCCAGTGATACGGAAACTGAACTGCTGCTCATACGTGTAAGCCTTTTGCTGAGGAGCCATCTGCAAGCCAAACACAGAACTCTAACATCATTATTCCAACCCAATGTGAAATACTGCAAAACACAAACTCTACCCCCAGTTTCACTCCTAATACTGTGCACGCAACATAAGGCTAAAATAAAAATGTTCAGGTGTGAATATTTATGTCATATTCTTAGCCTTGTTGTGTTTAGAGGCTTAGTACACCTTTGGTTGCATCTCATTCCCTTAATAAATAACCCAGAAAGCCATTTTCTTTGTGGCAATTACATCCTAACACCTGCAAGGCAGGAGGAACATGACAAAGATACACAATATGTATGAAAAGATTTCCTGGGAAGTTTAAAACTGAGAAAAGTTCTGCTGATTGCAGAATTCACTTCAAGAACCAGCAGCTTTCTGATGTGTGGTAATCTAACCTGCATTCTCATGCTTCCAGCTGTAAGTGTAGCGAGATGCCAGTGGGCTCCCGAAATCTCTCTGATGTTCCAGTTCTGATTCTCCACCTGTGGACACTTGGGAAGTCATGCAGCTCTGTTACACTATTTTCTCTAATCTATTCTCTGAAGACATACGAAAAAGCTTTCTGAACCCCCCCTTTGGAAAAAAAAACACTGCCTGGCAAATCTAACATCGCTCTGACATGTATCCCATGGCTTTGTGAAGTGCAAGTGCTTATGATATTAATGGAAACTAAGGAGAAACCATGCCTCTCGTTTGCCTTTCAGACACTAAGGAAAACATTCATTACTATATCTATGAGTGTAACTTGGCAAATTGCACAAGCCCAGCTGGAAAAGGTGTACAGTAATGAAATAAACTAGTGCAAATGTGATCTGAACAGTAAAAATTGATTATAAAGCAACAGGTGATTTCCTTCACTAAACAATTACAGTACTGTCAAAACTAACGGCTGTACCAGCTCTGCAGTCACCGATAGCTAATTCATAAGGCACCATCACAAAACTCTATGTGCTAAAGAAGACGTTGTAAACTAGCAACAGTTAGAAAATTCAATGTACTTCAAAATGCAAAAATTGAATGAAGAGATGAATCAAGAGAGGAAGGGCTGTGTTTTAGCAGCCACGGTCCTTCTCTCCAATTCAGACTTAAATGCAGTCTTGTAGGACACAAGTGCCTAGACATGCCAGTTAATGTGCATCTGATACCATTAAAGGAAGTAGTAGTGACACACACAATTGCCCCCACGTGTCTGACCGTGAATCTTTAGTGACAGTGACTAAGGTACACTAATTAAGATTGCAGGGAAATAAACGAGAGGAGACACCAGGACTACCCACCCTTCCATCAGAAGCATTACCTTGGTGCTTTATCACTACCAAGCAATTCTATGAACCTTTCAATCTTTGTAGCTCTACTGGACTCATGAAATCTATAACCAGATTTCCCACAGGAAAAGGCAAGGCTGTCCGTGTGATCCTAGGAGGATTTTTTTTCCATCTCTGTTTGGCACAATGGTTGTGATTCTTTTCTTGACTGACTCACAGTTGAGTGCGCCCCACAGATCCGGCAAGTTTTTTGCCCAAAGCACTCCCATCACCGAATGGGATTACCCAAATGGTTCACAAATTAATGTATTTTAACATTTTTTTCATATTTAACCTCACACTATTCCCATTATTTCACAGAGTATTATACAGAAGAGGAGTTACAGTACAAAGAGGCTAATGCCCAGAACCTAGAAAAAGGACGCTTTTACAACAAATTACCACTAAGTGCCATTGCAATGCAATGATTTAGCATCCTGGTCCTCCGGGTGGAATATGGAGCTTTGTGAGTCTGGTCACTTGGATGCCTCATACTGGGATGTACAACAGGGAGCAGTACTCAGGCGGTGAAGAGTGACCTGTTTCAAATCCTGCCCTCTTTCTATGGCAGCAGAGACACAGACTTCTCCAAGTTTCCCTGAAGGTGATGATGAATACATACTGAGGAGATATTACAGCAAGAGATCTCTGCAATAATAAGCTGGGTAGATGAGTAGCCTTTCAGGGAGCTGGAGACGGTACTGCTTTGCCAGGTCCACTGATGTGGTTACAAAGCAGGAGGTGGTGTAGGCATGTAAACTTGTGTGTCATTTGAAGGTGACATTGTCATATCTTAGGAGAAGAGACCTTTAAGCAGTCAAAACAAGCTGTCCCTTGACCATGCAGCTAAACTCACGACTTTATAAGCATAGTTTTAAAAAATAAACCTCAAGACTTTATCACTGCAAGCAGAAGCACATTTTAGGGCAAAAGTAATGTTTAGATGATGCAGTATGCGTTCCCTTGCTTATCACAGGCACTGTTTCTTCCATGATTACGCCCACAATTGGCCCAAAAGTTTAGTTTTATTTAAAGGAAATATTAGGACCTGGGTGAACTGTTAGGGATGGAAGAACAGACCAACAGAGCTATGGTCCATCCTGTTTCACATCCTGTCTCCGCTCTCCACCTGGGCCAAGAGCTGGTGTCTGGGGAAGAGCATGACAGCAAGGCAAATATCCACCAGCACCTGCCCTGGTTATGCTCCCAGTCTCCTGCCATTTCTCACTCTGGGACCTCCTCAACCAGGCAAAGAATAAACAAGTAAAACAAGTAAAGTGATCAACATGGCCCCTCAGTTCAAGAAGGACATGGAACTGCTGGAGAGAGTCCAGGCCAGGGCTACAAAGATGATTAAGGAAGTGGAGCATCTCCCATATGAGGAAAGACTGAGGGAGCTGGGTCTCTTTAGCTTGGAGAAGAGGAGACTGAGGGGTGACCTCATTAATGTTTGTAAATACGTAAAGGGTGAGTGTCAGGAGGATGAAGCCAGGCTCTTCTCAGTGACATCCAATGGTAGGACAAGGGGCAATGGGTGCAAGCTGGAACATAGGAGGTTCCACTTAAATATGAGGAAAGGCTTCTTCACAGTGAGGGTGACAAAACACTGGAAGGGGCTGCCCAGAGAGGTTGTGGAGTCTCCTTCTCTGGAGACATTAAAAACCCCCCTGGACGCGTTCCTGTGTGACCTGATCTAGATGTTCCTGCTCCGGGATGGGGATTGGACTAGATGATCTTTCAAGGTCCCTTCTAATTCCTGAGATTCTGTGATCCTGTGATTCTGCAAACATCAGGTCACCAGATCTACTGGTGATGCCCAGTACAATACAAATATGCCCTTTGTATTTCTTACTGTAAAGCATTTTCTTCACAAAAAGTATGTTACTTTATTGCCACTTCTGAAAATTTTTGTTGTTCTTTTTATTCTTTTAAAAACCATGAATGCATAAACTGGGTGCAGCCCTCAAGTACCAACCTTTCTAATGCTAAGAACAAGGCTCAATTCCCTTTTGACTCAGTAGTCTTTTATTTAGACATCTCATGGCCATTTTTGCTGTAGCACCAAAGTAGGATTTCATTTTCCACCCCACGCTCACTGGGATTCTTCAGCTTTTGTCAGCATCTCTGTTTTCCTGATGACATCTGATTACACTTAAATAAAACTTTGTGCAATGAAGTCAACTTATCCAGCACCTCAGAATGCTCCATGGATCTGTCTCCTTACCTCTATGGGCCTTTCTACAGTCCTTGCGTGTGCTGCAAGTTTTACTTTGGCTTTGAGTCAGTACTAAAAATACTGAGTCATACTGGCTCTTCAGCAGAGCCTTGAAGACTCTCATGAGACACACTTTAATGTGGTGATGATTCTCCACGACAAGCTTCTCGATTTATGAAAATTCAAGACAATTAAAGGTGTTTCTAGGAATATTCTTCTGAAAATATATCTTATACTCCACTCATGTCTTGCTTTCAATGAACATTCCAGACATGGGCTGTAGAGCCTGGCCTTAAATATGGCTGTCAAAACCAAAACGGACCAGCCTGTGATAAGTATGGAAATAAAGTGAGCAGGTGTATGAATGGGGTGGGAGTAAAAGCTTTTACACAGGCAGACAATTAACAAACAACAGAAGTCTGTGCCACTGTGAGGCAGAGTGTCCCAGCCCACCGCCCACCACAGGCTCTGCAGTCCAGGGACTAGAAAAGTGAATCAAAAGCAGTTAAGGCTGGGGAGACAGGGACTGCCAGCTTGAGACTACCAGGAATAGGGAAAGAGGGCAATGAGGATGATGGGGACATTGATTTGGGGTAGAGAAGAGGATGGAGCTTCAGATCCAAGTGTGAAAAGGATGGGTGACATGGGACTCATGGCTCTGAGGACATGGCACAGCAGGTGTGGGACCCCCTTATATTCAAAGCCAAAAGCTTTTTCTCATGAATAGTCACAAATCTTTCCCTCCCCCTTATTTTTGGGTAAATATGATTCTTTTCAGCCTCCAGCAATTAACTGTCTACTAATCTATTGAACACGTACATTTTTTATAATATGTAGGGCTCCCCTTGCAATCATAATGTCCCGTGGCAGATAATATAAATGCCTCCCAAATTCTAAAGCGGTTGCATCTGCTCCATTCCCTTCATAGGCAACATTTATAATGTCAGTGTGATGTAGTATGAAACACTGAAATCCCTCTTTGCCCAGGCTTGCCAGCCAAATAAATCACAGGCCACTTCATATAGCCCCTATCTGAATATATAAACATGACAGGAAAGCTTAGGGAACATCTACTAAATCTCATTAAACACTTCCACTGATAACATAATAACACGTTAAACATGTTCTAGCTGTCACACTGCGCTCAGAATCATAGTGCCCCTCTCCTGCTTTTTGTAATGCTGCTCTTTGCTTCCATAAAAAGGAAAATCCTATCACAGTTTTGTTTTAAAATACCAGCTCACCCTGCAGGTTGTATATTTTCAAAACTCAGCTTTTCTCACTGTAGTTTCTGGGACACATCATTCTTTAACCTTGGACTGCTCTCCTGACAAGGTGAAAACTCATTAACCACCTCGGTATAATTTAAACCCACAGCTTTGTTACTATGCTGGCATCAGCCTGCAGGGACGGCTGGGTTCCTGTAGCGATAGCTTGTTCTCATGGCAGGTATGTCCTCAATAGCTTTCTCCAGGACAGAGAATAATTATCTTCCCAGTAGAAGAATATAAGACTAAAAAACCATACAGTGTACAAACTTGTACAAGGCAAGACCATCTCCCCCAGGATTGTCTCAGTGAGGGGGAAAAACTACCTGGTTTGGGGGCTCCCTTTTCATGTTATCTGAGCAGTCCCCATGAGACCAGCTCCTCTCCCCATGTCTTCCAGTACCTGCTGGTATGACCAAAAGAAGCACACACAAATCTTGCAGCTCTCATGTCAATCACATTTCAGAGGCAGGAAGATTTTCAGAAGTGCCTGTTTTTAATAAAGAAATCAAGAGCCATTTCAGTGGTTGGTATCTCTAATAATTTATATCGCTGGCCCCTGTTACAGGCAAAGAAACACTATCGTCACCACAAGGACATCAGGTAAGAAGCAGCTGGATCCACATGGCAGGGGAACAGCCCCACCACTGTGGAGCCACTTTCCTCAGTATCATGGTGTGGCTACATCAAGCTCTTCTGACCCCTGGTTACATTCGCTTCATCTGGATTCCTCGTGGTTACCTTCCTCTGCCAGACTCCCAAACATTGCTCCAAGGCCAGGCCTCGTGTCACCAGGGAGAAATGCTCCTTTGGCGAGGATCACTGATTCAAATTCAGTCTGCAGGGCAGCCTTTTAGACCTGCTATTGCTCCAGTAACCAGGTAGATCCAGCACTGGCAGACTTTTGAAGTCACCAGAGACCCGCCATCTCCAAGAACTTGTGGTAGCTATATCTGACAGCAAAATCAGGGCTGCATCATTTAATTTACAGCAGTGTTAGGAAAGGAGTGGAAGCCGCTTAGCGTTGTAGCCACTGGGTGAATGCATTAGCAAATGAAAGACATTTGAATGTCTTTAGACTTCCCCACATGTTTTTATTTCTAAGCTGAATGCTAAGCACAAACTGTCACCTTCCCAGTTTCAGCTTGGATGATGCCAAAATCTTTTGAGCACATCCCAAGGAAGCCAAAGTGGAAGATACTCATTTCACTAAAGAAAAAAATACTCTGGAAAGCTCTCTAGAGTGCAATAAAGGCCCATGTACAGACAGCCCTGAGCTGTGGTTTGGCATTCACATCGAGAGAGCCTCCAGAATTTGGCCAGTCCCACAATCACCCACTTCCCACAAAGTCTCAGGTGCTACCGAGAGCTGCTTGCCATTTACTCTGATGAAGATACAGCAACAGTCCAGGGTTAATGGCAAGAAAATAGGGAGAGAAGCAAGAATTAAGTCTAGCATTTAAAGAACTAAAGTCACCAAAATTTTCTCTGTGAAACTGGAATTATGATTTTGAAAGGATCAAACTATCTTTTTTCGTATCGTTCATCTTCCTTCCTTCTCCTTCCATCTTCCTTTATCCTCATTCTCATCACTCTCCACCACAGAACAACTGAGGCTCTTCTTGTCTATGCCCTTTTACCAAGAGCGTTCCTCCTCTTTCTTTTTTAACTGAAACTGTCACATTAGGAGCTGACCATCTTCTTATGGGCTGTCCAAATCTAGGCAAGGATTGAAACACCTCCAAGGAACCTCATTCCTCACTACATTTCACCATGTGTAAGGCTCTGGATTGGAAAAAAGCCATGATCCTGGCCTACACTGGGAGCATTGCACCAGCTCCAAGGGCAGCACAGCGATGAGCCCATGTGTGTGCCAGCAAGGAGCTACTGGAGTCTGGTCCAAACTTCCATGAAGTTAGTGGCAAAACTCCCTTTGACCTGAATGGGATTTGGATCAGCACTCCGGTGAAGCAATTTTGGAGGTGCAAAGACTCCAAGTAAATGATTGACAGAGATTGCTGTGCTGCTAAGCAGAAGGGAAAGATTGTGGCAGCAAGAGCAGCCAGTCAGCAGCAGTAAAGCAGAATAAATTACATTTCTGCAGCATGGTATACGGATAACTTCTTATAGCTGCTTTTCTGGAACCCCATCCTTACAAATGTGTTTTTTTTACTCACGCATAGTTTACACTGGCACATACTTTACCTCCAAATTTTGCATAAAACACTTCAGATCCACACAGCAATCATGTTTCATAGCAAAGACAATACAAACAAAGAGGTTTCTCAGGTTCCCGCCCATTTCATATTTGGCTGGATCCTTCTCCCTCCTTGGACTAGCAAAAGCTATC
The DNA here is from genome assembly GCA_013400055.1 of Nycticryphes semicollaris. Taxonomy (NCBI): domain Eukaryota; kingdom Metazoa; phylum Chordata; class Aves; order Charadriiformes; family Rostratulidae; genus Nycticryphes; species Nycticryphes semicollaris. The sequence continues at coordinate 141,289 of VXBJ01003998.1, forward strand.
TCTGTAGTGAGTGCAACAATTTTTTGCCATGAAAACTGATGTTTAGGGAAGTACTTAATGCTACTTGGATATAATTTAGAAACTGCCATTTTTAGGAAGGTGATTTAATCTCTAGGCAGTGTCAGCAAGGTCTTTCCTAATTAGAACAAATCAGTGCATGGAAACTACTGCTAGAACTAATATTGGAGCTGTATTCACCAGACCAAACTGTAGGCACTTCAAGTAGGATGCCAGGAACTTACAGTCCATGGAGAAGGAAAGAGACCTCCAAAGACAGATTCAGGTCTTGGACTGGGCTAAAGCCTCCTTGAAGGTAGCTGCCTACTCCCACTCATTGTGGAAGCCAAATTTTGCCTAACACAGACCTGGAAGCAGAGCTCAAGAAATGGACTGGCCACTCAGGTAACACAAGACTGAGCAGATGCCATCACTGGGATCAGTTTTCCTTTTAATCATCTATTTCTGCAGCAGTGGAAATAGTTCATCTGAGCACTTGCTCATGCAGGCAAGCAAGGCAGATCTGGGGACAGCAGCTGGGGCCAACCAAGCACCCAAGTCATCAGGCACGTATGTCGTGATGGGGCAGGTCCCAGGTTGAGTTGGGAGGTCAACCTGCAGGTTAGGGTCAGGCCCAGTGATGGGGCAGACACTACTCTGGGATGGCCATGCAGGGCTGTGGGAGCCGAGGACTGGCATTGCTGCTGCGTTGCTGGGGCAGGGACTGAGAGCCCAAGGGGGCTGGAATAGGGTCCTGGGCCATGGGTGGGGTGGGGGAAGCCCCCAGGGGAGAACGGGCAGGGACAATAGGGCTTATTAGTTCCCTCAGGGCCCTGGCAGTAGCTTAGCTGTAAATATTCAAGGTTTCCAGCTTTATCAGTTTTCATTAAAACTAATGGGATGAACTCATACTTATTCATCATGTCTCTTGCCCTCCTTTTCTAAAAATTTAAGAGTCTGTTGCTGTAAGCAGATCCTTGAAAACAGCCACGAGAAGGGCTTGCTATGAAGAATCCATCCTGCGGTGCTGTGGGCGATTGCAATCACCTAAATTTTTACCACTGTTGCAAATTACTCCCATTTGTCAATGTCCCCATCCTGCCCAACCTATGATATTTCATTATCATTGCCTTTGGTTTTGAAGGAATTTATTTAAAAAGCAACACAAAATCTGAAGCAGCCTTTTGCTCACAGATAGCCTGAATAATACTATATTAGCATTCAACAGTCATCACTAATTTATTCTTGCTCCCTTGTAATAAGCACACAGGCACTGTGTAAACAGGGGCTCTATCAGAGTGATTGATGCAGAGTTTAACGTTTCCTTCCTCGCTCAGAATAGACAGATTCTCACTCCATAAATTGTTCTATTTGTAAATTATCCCATAGGTTAATAGATTTTAGAGCCTGAAGGTACTTCTGGCACCATCTAGCTTGTATTACCTCTTGTGTAACCACTGCCTGTATAAGCTGGACAATTTTACCCAGTGATTCCTGGCAAAGAAGAAATATTCTCCCAAACTTATTGCATTGGGAGATCTTTGAGGGCATCAGTATGAACAAAATAAAGACTCTTTTGCCCTTGAAATTACTTTTAAAGGGATATTTTCTGAGTATATAAGTCACTAGTAGTTAAAGACAAATTACATTCACAACAAATAATGGATGTTATCAAAGTGATTTCAGGCTTCACTCCACAAAGGCACTTAGGAGTGAATAGCTTTAAAGTTGTGAATTGTCTGATAGGTTTCCACGGGACCACCCCTGGGCTTCCAACAGAGCCTGCATGTAAGAGCTTTGATAGCTTAACCATCACAAAAGCTAAATGAATACATTTATAAAGCAGCATCAGATGAGCTTCAGTGTGAACTAGGACTGCAAACCAGTAATAGCTGCACTGCAGCAAAATGGCTTCAAAGCAGGTCTGGAAACATTACAGTGTCTGTAAGTAACACCAAGCTGATTTCTACTTGTCTTTGAGTATTGTGATCACCTGCTTAAAAATACAGCTTTGGTACGTAACACTCCCACGTGAAAATCTTCATTTTTGCTATCAGTAACCACAAAATAATGCTCATTTCTTAAGCATAGGACAAGAAACAGTTGGTGTCAGTGGTACATACTGAGCAAAGGCTGACTTTTAAATGGTGACTATGGCAGGTGTAGATGTTTGCTTAGCGGAAGTCACCTTCATTCACCTTCCCTTACAGTTGACAGCATTGTCACAACAGCTGTGTCATGTCATAAACTCATCCTCAAAACAACATTAATTGGAATCCACGGGGAGCACCTGATACTTTTGGGAAACACACAATTATGCCAAAGCATATCAAAGAAAAGTAAGTTACAAGACAAGACTATGTCAAAATATCAATAAAGACAAATAAGCAGATGAAAGATGAAATGCAACAAACATTATTGCCAGCTTTTGGAAATACCGGCTGAGTGCAAAATTAATAGGGACACTGGGAAAATTAACTCACTGGCAAGTTAAGTGTAAGCTAGGAACCTAACTAAAACTAGCAAGGATGAATAACATGGCTTAAAGGTGAATCTGTAAACTTTATAGAGCCTATACAACAGTAAGCTGATTTCAGGATATGATCACAGAATCATGGAATTCAGGTTGGAAGGGACTTTTCAGATCATCTAGTCCAACCGTCAGCCTAACACTGACCAAAACCATCATTAAACCAGTCTGTACTTTAAAGAACATCCTTTATTTCTTTGATTTGTTCCCCGGGTTTGTCCCTATCTCTGATACTAAATATTCATTTATCACAAGGTTTGCATCTATTAATTAAGCTTCTGAAGAGCACCAATAAGATTGTGATTAATCTTTCTCTCAGTGCAGAGTTAAGCCTGAAAAAAAAAATGTAGTACTTTAGCAGCGCTAATGACAAAGCTCCTACCAAAAATGTAGTGTTATTTCTCTTTCCTCCTCTCCAAACGTGGTAGTGAATGGGATCCTTGCACTAAAAATCATGGATAAGACTTTGTCAGATAAGGTATTTCACTAAACCTCTGGTTTCGCAGTTTTAACTGGAAAAGAAATTATATTCCAAACTTCTAGGAAGGTTTGTTACTGGCTGTGCAGATGATAAGGCGATGCCTACATGTGGCATAATGAGGGCGAAAGGAACGGATATGCAGAGTGAAACACCGATGTACCACCACAAACAGCCTGTTAGCGGTAGCAGCGCACAGGGGTGCTCCTGGAGAGCATCTTTTGGTTCAGTCACGTTCAAAGACAATCCAATCCGTGTGCTCCAAGACCAATTTTTGATGAGTGAATCAAAGCATGCTAAGGGGACAATTGCTCCTAAAGCACGCTCCTACTTGAAACTAAATTATCACTGGCCTGCAGGCACCAGGCTGCTCTGCTGGGTTCACAAATGGAGAAGGAAGTTAATGCTTCTGGCAGGACTTGAAAATAGGTTTACTAGGGCTCTTTGGGATCTCTAATTGAAGTTCAATACTCTGCTACCAGAGGGAAAGATCAGGCCTTCAGATGTTTTACTATAGCAAGCTGCTGCTGTGTTCTGAGTGTCAAGGTAGTCACAGAAGACTTTGGCACCGTGTAATGAAACTGGAAAGATAAATCAATCCCCTTCAAGCTTTGTACAGTGTCTGAAAGTTTCATAAATAATCTGATGTGAAAAATTTCCAAAAATGGGGGTGATGTGGTGGTTTAACCCCAGCCAGCAACTAGGATCATGCAGCTGCTTGCTCACTCCCACTCACCCCCTAGTAAGGGAAAGGAGAAAAGGAGGGGAGAGTGGAATATGAACCTCATAGGTTGAGATAAAGACAGTTTAATAAAACAATAACAGAAAAGGAAAATAGCAGCAACAACAACAACAACAACAACAACAACAATAATAATAATAATAATAATGCTAAAAGAATATACAAGACACAAGTCATTCTCACCACCAGGTGCTTCAATTGCCCACCCCAACCCAAGCCCGGATTCCCGCTCTCCAGCCAACCCTCATTTATATACCAAGCACAACATCTATGGTAGGGAATATTCCACTGGACATTCCATCATTCTGGCTCTGCTCCTTCTCAGCCTCTGTGGGAAGCTGAAAAAAGTCCTTGAATGGTATAAACATTGCCTAGCAACAACTAAAACAATATACATTACTGATGTTCCTTTGATACTAAATCTGAAACACAGCAATCACTAGAAAGAAAATTAACTCTATCTCAGCTGAAACCAGAACAGATGGAGACTATAGTTTGAGATTGAAGGACAAGGCCACACCCAAAAAATTAGGAGAACTGACAATATCACTGCAAGCGCTCACTTGCTCACCGTACAATTTGTTCTCAGCCTTCAGCAGAACTTGAAGGACTGAAATCTTCAGCTGAAGGATAGAAACACAGTGAGGGCTGAAGGTGGGAACAACCATGATTGACTTCCTTTGATATTTGAATCCCAAACTTCTTTAGTAACAGTAGGCCCTACTTACAGAACAGTGCACTCTCCCCTGCCCACATCTGTTTCCTCTTCTCCTGTTGTTAAGTTGCTATTTTGGCACTGAAGCGTGCCAACTGCCCAAGCAATTCTTTTGTACATACATGGCCTAGACACAAAAAGGGCTAGAAATTTTTTGCAGTTTTCTCATTTTGTTGCTTCTAAGGAAGCTATTGCCTGGCATTGGAAAGAGTAATCCGTGGCCAAACCCATGGTGTATAGAGTTAAAAAGACAGAGTAAATTACACAGTTATATGTGCATTGTTCTCAGCACAGACTGGCGACTCTAGATGGACCAGTATCACACCAGTCACACATCACTCATGTCACTCAAAATTTCCTGCCAGAAATTCTCTGTTCCTCTCAGCTGGCAAAGGAGCTGCTCCCACAGTCATCTTGCACTGAGCTATGACAGGAGCTGAAGAGCAGGGGTGGCCCCAGAGCCTGCGGTGCTTTATCACTCTCTCATTCCCTCTCCCTCCTGGAGGTCAGGTGTAACCCCTTTCCCTGCACCCCCCCTGAAATGGCTTACGTCCCACTTGTCTACCTTGTCCCTACTTTCCTATACCAGGACAGATACCCCAAACATCCTCCCCATGCACCTCATTAACGGGGGATCAAAACAGTGACTTTATACAGTCGGTTTCTAGCTGCAGTTCTCTGTGCTACTGTGCTTTCAGAACATGTTTTCAGATACAGACATCACTCTCCCACCCTGGCAGTTGGCAACCTTGAATGTACCTAAGCATCACAGCCAAAACTGAGAAGCCTCAGGCACGCAGACACGTTACAGCGGGGTAACACGCATCAGCTGTCCTGCAATGGTTGTCTGCTCCAATGTCATTAGATGTCTGCAAGGAGAGACCTGTGACTCTCTGATTTGCTTTTGCTGCAGACTGAGCACGTACACAGTTACTGCACATCAGCTGATAGGAGGTCATTTCTACTTTCTCCCTGCCTAGGCCCGTAGTATTTTGCTGGTTGGTTTGTCAAGCCCTCTGTAGTCCCAGCCCATGGATGGCTGGAAGTCTGGTTCTATAATTTCCCCCTTCCCTCCTGTCTGAAGGACAGCCTGTCAGTGCGTACGCAGGCGTGGGTCTGGCAGACGCTGGTTGGCAGAGGGCCTAGGGAAGCACCCGTGGAGTGGGAAGCAAACATTGGCTGTGATTTAGTGGTTGGGCAGGGGAAGGAAAGAGATGGGGGTATAGAGAGAAAAGTTATGCAGCTGCTTCTCAAGCGCAGTGGGGACAACGAGGGTTCACAGGGGCTGGAAGAGAACAGCTGATGGCGCGATTGCAGTTCTGAGGGCTCTGACTCAATACAAGAGGAAAAGCTGTCATGTCAAACAGGGCCCTCAGCTCACTCCCAATAAAAGCATAAAGACATTGGGGAGGGAGAAGGAAACAAACCCTGCTTGTACTCTTTTTTTTTTCTTTTCTTTGAAGGCTGGTACAGTAAAATAGGAAATTTAGGAGCACACTGAAAACAAATTTCAGTGAAGTATCTTCTCCAAGAACAAACTGCGAATTAACTTCAAGACTAAAGTTCAAAATTATTTTACTACTCTTTCTACAACCACTCAGTGTTTCATCTTACCTTATTTCAAAGTTTACGATATTACCTAGTTACAGTTCCCATATTTTCTGAGCCTGTACACCATATATATCTCATTAATGCTTTCAGTAATAAGGAAATAAATTGTTTCAGCAAGAAAATAACTTGCAGATATTTGCTTGCATTATAAAAATGTTTGGGTCAGAGAACTCCCCCAGGGGAAAAAATTAGAGATGTCCAAATGAAACCAGAGACATAAACAGAAACAAGCACGATATCTTTAATTATCCTGGCAACCTGCATGAGAGTTCAACAAATCTGCACTGAATGCCACCCAGCTCAAGGTCCAGCATGTCACATTTATTATTTAGCTCCTTGGATGAAAGCGTTGAATTTTTTCACCATAATGCTTCACCACCATGCCTTTCAGAAAGGAACCTGTCCTGCTTTCTTAAAAATGCTGGACCTTGCTGGCTGGCAGGCCACATGGATTTCAACAGAAGCACCGGCGCTGACTTACTCAAGTTGATTAAACCCAGTGATGCCCCATGGGGACAATAGATGGGCAAAGACGCACTCACCAGAATTTGCTGGATTATTTATAAAACGTGATCGCTTTAAATAGGCCATTTCTGTAGCAGCTCACAGATCTCCTCTCTTTCTGAGATTTAGGTTGGTGTCTTCTGTTTGTTTATTGTTTGGGTTTTTGGTTTTTTTTTTTTTGTCTCCTGGGTTTCTCACAATATAAGATGGAGTTTTCTGTTTGTTTGCCTGCCTTCCCCAAGCACCAACAAAATTTCTGGAATTGGCACTGGCACTCTGGATGCCTAAAGAAGCAATTTTTCAAATTGAGCCATGCACAATTTAATTTCTCTTGGGGTCTTAATAATCACAGTATCTTTCAAACATAAGGTACAAAGCTTCCTTCCAAAAAGAAAGCTTCAATTTTTATATGTCTGCCTTTTTCCCCTGCTGAAAAGAAGACCTCAAATTCTCAAAGCAACAAAGGCAGAAGCAGCTACTTAGTTAACTGAATTTGTATATCATTTTTGTATATTATTTATATCCCAGTGGCATTGCATTATACACAGTGCAATATAGATGAAGCTGCATCATACAGCTTACAGTCCTAACTATAGCTAATAAGAAAAAGGAAGGGGAGGATAGTCTTGATATCTCTGCCTCCATTCATCACCTTTAAAATAATGGTATTTGGGCTCAGAATGCTTGGTCATGTATCTACCACGGAAAACAGTGATAGTTACACATTTAAATAGCAAAAAGTTTTAGAGACTTCACCAGAGACATCATTTCAGCACTTTCAGCTTCCATGCTGTATGTGGAAGCCCCAGCAAGCATGTTACAAATGTGGGCTGTGTCTTCCTGTGAATCCCAATGGCTCAAAGACAGAGGGCAAATAGAACAACCCCAACTTATCACTAAATAAAACGAACAAACCCCCACCCTATATCACGCAAACTATTCTCACGAGTTTTAGATAGTTTAGTCATGGTTTCAAACATTTGGGGCTGCAGACTTTGCAGCAGTCACATCCCTGACAGTCTGCAATGTGTCAAGAACTGCATCTTTAAAATCTGGGTATATTTAAAAGTAGGAATCAGCAAAAATCTCACCTCTTCATTTTACTGTTAGAGAATGCTTAAACAAACTACCAATGTAACCTGAAACAAAAGATGATAAATGCTAGATGAACATTGAACTGATTGTTTTCTGGTTTACAGGGCTCCCACCAGTATGAGGCTCAGATATTCCAAGCATAATTAAAAATGCTATTTGCAAATATAATTCACAGTTCATTTATGGTGAGCATTGTTTTCTTCTCACCCCTCAGAAATTTTCACTTGATTGGCTGAACAAAAGAGGAACGTTTCTTCATTTTAGAACTTGGATATAGGAAAAGGTTCTTTATGTATTTTCTTCATAATCGCCTTGTTCCCTTCACTTTCCCCTTTTTACCTTTGCTACATAACACTATGTCTCATGGGCTGCTGTTTAGTTAAGAGAAGATAGGTCCACTTTGCACCAGAACACACCACTGCTAGGAGAAGCCACACAGGCGCTAGTTGTGGGGAAGAAAAAGGAACTACAGCTCAGAGTTAAGCTGTGTAATGTATCTCCATATGAAATATTTATAGAATTAATTAAACATTAAAACAGAAGACTGAAAGCTGCCAGCTTGATAAGCCAGCTGGGTCCTATTGCAAGAGGCCAATAGTGAGTAAGGGTAACCTCCCTGACCACCTAAACTGGAGGTTGCCTTTACTGCCTCCTTGCTATTCTAATACACCTCAAGAATTCCCAGGGTAAAATCTGTCTGAAAGCTTAATTCTCCCTCCTGTCACAACTTCCTCTGATTCTGCCCTTCCTACATAACATAAGTCCTCCCTCACCAAGCCACTGTGGCCTTAAATTCCTCGAGACTGCGCTCTGCTATGTAGTCGAGCTGAGTGTATCTATTGTACAGCTACATGTGCCCAGCTAATGAGCAAGTTCATAAAAGCCTGCTGCACTGTCATCCCATCCCTCCTCACATACACCACCTGTTTGCTGGCTCATCTGTTTTGGGCTTTTTTTCCCCCCCCATCCATCTGTTATGCCTCTACTGCCTTCACTGGTAAGCTCTGTGCTACATCTTTGTAGAGGAACTAGCACAAAACAACACCTGCCAGCACTGAGGTAGTAAGGCAGTTAGCAGTAGAGTGATCATAACAGGACCTCAGCCCAGTACAATTTTCACCTGAATCAGCAGAACTCACTTACCTAAAGGAAACAAAGGCTGCTACTCCAGCCTTTTATGTATTCCACATTTTTATTCACAGCACAGTTAACCATTTCTACCATCACAGACAGCACAAAATGGTTTTATTTGCGCAGCAATACATTTTCCCTGCAGTAATCAGTAAAGCACTGACCTCTTGGTAGGTAACAACAGATGGGGTTGCTTTTGCTTTGTAGTAGTGACAGCTTCCTGCAATGCTGTAATAAGCATGCTGTGACAACCAGTAATGACACCGGCCAGAAGACAATCTGAAAAACACTACAGTCATGTTGAAGTGAAAAAAAGATATTTAACCCTGTAATCTTCCTACAGAGCACACAACGCTGAACCCACATCCAGCCGCTTGTGGGGTGTAAGTAGGGTGTAAATAGGACACTGCCTACTTTGGGTGTCCAGAACATGGCAGGAAGGGAAACGTGTGTGAAGACTGGAGGTTTTGGTTCCTTCTCTTGCAAGTAGAAGAGTGCCCCTTGTATGCCACACACAGTGATAAGTCTACGCAGGTATATATATTTAAATATGTCCACACAGGTAATTATGTCAGCATGAAGTAACTGGAGAACCACCTGCCTTTGCTCCATCTCCCTCTGTCATGTACGCATCATACGGCCACGGTGCCAAGTAAGCAAGCAGAATACTTGTAACCCTCTCCTTTTAGCAAAAGGAGCTTAAGCTATTGGTATTTCATTTATTTTATGCTTCCTTGTTACATTTGCAGGAAGGAATTCCTCCTTCCCTGTGTCTGGAAGTCTGTGATTTATAGGTACCTGAATGGGGCCTACAGGAGAGATGGGGAGGGACTCTTGATCAGGGAGTATAGCGATAGGACGAGGAGCAATCATTTTAAATTGAAAGAGGGGAGATTTAGATTAGATGCTAGGAAGGAATTCTTTACTGTGACGGTGGTGAGGCACTGGAACAGGTTGCCCAGAGAAGCTGTGGATGCCCCATCCCTGGAAGTGTTCAAGGCCAGGCTGGATGGGGCTTTGAGCAACCTGGTCTGGTGGGAGGTGTCCCTGCCTATGGCAGGGGGGTTGGAACTCGCTGATCTTTAAGGTCCCTTCCAACTCTAACCATTCTGTCATTCTACCAGTTTTCTTAACTTCAACCTTAGTTCTAAAGCAATCTGACTGTTTGGATTGGTGTTGAAAAAGACTACTGAGGAAAACACAGCAGCTTCCTAGAACCTGTGTCCATCCAAGCGTTTAACTCAGCATTGGCTGTTGGCACAGCCAAGTAAATCCCAATTGCTACTCCCTTACCAGCTGAATAATGTATCCTACAAAAGCTTGCATAATCAGGAAAATAACCATGACTGCTATGTTTAATCTCCCCGTCTTGTACATGCCCATCCAAGGCACTGAATCCCAATAACCATAAAAATGAAAAATACTCTGGTTGCTGGGTTTGATTTCTAGGGCAGCGCTTCACAGGGGGTCGGCTCAAAACAGGATAACGAAAGGAGATGAAACAAAGTGCCTCCAGACTCCAAGAAATGGGTGAATTTTCCCTCAGAGCAATGTTGTGATACACATTTACACTTTTCATACACAGCTATTGGCACTTTTTGAAGTTCAGTTTACATCTTGTCAGTGCTGCAGAACAAGAGAAGTTACGCGGCTCAGGGACCTCTATCAAAGTCCTGGTTCTTTCAAAAAAAAAAAATATAGCTAGTACAGACCATTTCCTTTTGATTAGTGAGGACATACAGTCTCTTAATACTTTTTCATTCATTCCATGCTGCTTGTGTCACAGATTTCCACTACTTTTCTTATGAACCATGGCTCTAACTTAAAGTTTTTCAGAACTTCTTTCGTTCTCATTGTAAAGACAATAGAGAAGATTGCTCCATAAGAAAGCGCACATGAAACAAAATGTGCTTTCCCTGAGTCACACAGCTTGTTCCATGGAAAAAAAGTACCTAAATGCTTCTGACATTGCCAATAGGTGCCTGATACAAAAGAAAGTACACAAAAGGGAAGTAACCTGCCCTACAAACTCCTGGCAATGATACAAGTATTACTCTGTGCAGGTATCCAAAATGCAACACTAAGGTCAAATCCATATTTGCCTGGAGCTTTGATAAAGTCTCCCCTGCTTTTTTTAATTAGTGTCACATCCATTACTGAGCTGCAGCAGTACTGACATTCCAGGAAACAAAGTCTGGTTCTTGCTAATCAGAGTTGTAAATCTTGCAAGGAGAGATTGGTTTTAATTTATGCCTATGGAATTCTGATACTGAAATACTGGCCTTAAATATCTGCTCCACAGGAGGGCTACTGCCACACATTAATCCTAAACTTACCAGTTGTTGAACTGCAGTAAGACAAAAAGAGCAAAGAGTGACAATAATGCTGAGTGACATAGCACCAGGAATGCCACACCATATGCAGGAGTGCACTCACCCGTGAAACACACTACACCAAAATTCACCCCCTACATGCAGCCTGTACCATTCACCAAGGGGGAAGAACCAGCTTCAGACAGCCCAGCTTTACCACTGGGAATCCACTCCCACATACGCACAGAGAAAGTTATATGGAACACCAGCGCAGCCCGCGAGGGAGACTTGGGAGGTTACCATCAGTTTTGCCACTTGGTGTGTTATTTTCCTTGGCTGTGATGTTTCATACCGAGACATGTCATTGAGTCATCTTCCATGCAGCCTCTTACCAATTAAAAAAAAAAAAAAAAAAAAAATCAGATAAACTTAGGAAAATTTTGTGGAGCTTAATGCACTTTTTGATTATGCAGCTCCCTACCTTCGTTGCAAGGTGATATGAGATCATCACGATCCATTCAAGCTGCCTGAGTTTTACTACATTCATTGGCTGCAAATGTCACTCCGGAACGCAGATGCTCTTCAAATCCCACAGTCACAAACAAAACCTCCACGCTGTATTTGGCAAGTCTCAAATCCCTCTTTGCTGTGGCCCCTCATACCGGGACTCTTCACAGGGATGGCTGTAAGAGGAGCTGCTGAATATTGTTTAAGTCGTAGTAACACAGTTTAAGGGCCTGTCCTATCTTTTGAAATCTCAGTAAAATTTACACCATTATATCTTGGTTTCTAAATAAGCCTGTAAAAATATTTCCTATATCAATATATAAAAATGGATATTTCCCATACTCTATCTGTAAAAATCTTCCTAATGTCAGATTGTAGCAAATACATCTTCAGTAAAACTCAAAAGTACAAGGAAGTCTCAGCTGGACAGAAATGGAACCTCACCTTTTTCCATGAGAGAAATCTTCTATCATGATTCATTAATATCTCCTCATTATTAACATCCTTGTGGCAGCTATCTGAGGAATGGTAAAGCTGCTGTGCCCACTTCAGAGGGGAGAAGCTGAAAGACTGAAAGGTGGAGGTTCATCTCACTGGGCTTCAAGTCCCTTTGTCTAAAAGAGTAATGTAGGCTCCATCTATCATGAAGAGAAGGAGAAGCAAGACTTTCAAAGGGTGATTGGTCTCTCCTAAAATACGTAAACTGAAATTATTCTCAGGGATTATCTAACCCTAAACTAGACACAGAGAGGAACTGAATGGCTGGACAATACAAGACACAGTAACCTTGTTCCCAAGCGTGGGGACTTAATTAGATTACAAAGAAGGTATGCAGAGAAACATGATTTTGAGTTTGTATTTCTCAAAAGCCAAGCCCACATCTTAACTACTGAGTAACAAAATATTGGACAAGACACTAAAATAGGCATTTGCTAAAAATCTCCTTAAGCAGATTTGATGCAATAAGGAAATTACGAAATGAGTTTAAGCTGTCACTGATTCTGTAACACGGCTATTATAGATGCAGACCAAAGTAGTTTGTTTGGAAGTACTTGATAGGTAAAATTATGTGAGAAAATTATGACATGTAAAAATGGTAAAACTACGGTCAAGGCTGAATACTACAAACAAGTCTTCAAAAATGCATTCACCAAGACACCAACCAGATAGATGGATCATGCAGATGGTTTATTCTTTTGAATCCACTAGAACAAAAAATTAGAAAGTAAGGTAAAAAACCAGCCTGGATTTTTGGACTAAAATGTACCAATCAACTAATATCTCACATTTAAGGAACCATCTGGTTTGTTTGTTAAACATAATTTTACTTGTTTTCCTTTACTTAGGTTCTGCTTCCATAAGATATTCCCCTATCACAAATCTTTCCTGGAGCTTCTGCATGAATTGTGGCAGCTTTCAAGTAACACAAGGGCAGGAGAAAGTGAGACAGCATCCAAAGAGAAAGGAGAGAATGAAGCCATAAGACCACAGTAGGGTTTTAACTGTGTTACAGTCATCTTATAAAATTCCCATCAGTTTGGCTAGTTACACTGTAGTTTTTCCATAATATTGTTTTTCCAGGAGAAATGAAGTGTGATACTGTGGATTGTGTTCAAAATCAACTGCTATCGCTGATTTCAATGGAGTCATTTGGAGTGTAAAGCCACAGCAGAATTTTGGTCTGTCTTGTATAGCTAAATGAAAACAGGTGTTTGTAACAGACAGACATGGGGTGGCCACACTATAGGTCTATTCAAGCTGGTATTAAATGTATTCCACATTTTGGAAACCAAGCTGCAGCCAAAGTGTTTTGGGTTAAACATAGCGAATGATTTTATTTATTTCACTTTTGCAAGAGTTTGACAACATCCAAGATAATCAATCAGGAATCTCCGATAAAGTTCTGGTTTCTGCTGGGCTTGGTTTTGTATGCTGTGGTACAGCTGAGAAACCTGTGAGGAAGGTTCTCTTCTTTTCCAAACCTGGCTGGTTTTCAGCACTTGTATTCATTCTGAAATAAATTCAGATTGACTCAGTTCTAATTAGCCCGCTCATATATCTACTAATTTCAAGAGGAACTGAAATGCTTTAAGATAAATATATTCCAAACATTGCTTAACTCTGGTAACCTGAGTATGTAAACTGCACAGGCAATGAAACGTCCAAACACTGAAAAAACCAGACCAAAGAGGCCATTCTGTGGGACGGATACGAAACTGCACCACAGCAGCTACAGAGGGGAAAAAAATGAAATAAAAAATAGCAGAGTGCTCCGATCGTTTAGGTGAGCAGTTCCAGGCAGCTTGTCAATACACGGGCCGTACAACCTCTTGCGCTTGTTTTTACAAGATGGGACACCACACGAGAATATTTAGGTCAAATAAATAATAGATCTCTCACAAATAGTAAAAGTCAGTGGGTGCGTCCTTGGAGGTTTCTCTCTTGTTGACAAATCTGTTGCCTGAAAATGGACGCAAGTGTGTTTTAACCATTTATATCAAGAGTACTAATTATTTATATTATTTTCTTTTTCTTTCATATACATATCCAGAGGATGCATTTAGCAAAAAACAACCAAACAAAACCACTGGTAAAATAAAAATACAGGAAAGACATTCCAGACACAAATGAAACTATACTGGGTTAGTTACTGGTTGTTAGGTCTCTTTTTCCCATAAGTAGGGCTTTTACTAACACTCGTCTACTGAGTGGTGCAGAATTTTCCTCCTTCACTAGCCACAGATCCAAATTCATCCTGAAACAAAGACAAAACTTAAGACCAGATTAATCACTTACAGAAGAATACTCATAAAGCATGGCAAAACACAGACAGATGTGGAACCATCCAGCAGCCCCAGTCCAACAAATGTGAATTCCAGCTCCTATTGTCTATCTATTTATTGCTTCTTCACATCATACCATACATTTTCCTATTCATTATTAGCAACCTACTATCAGGGATGACCATGTGCTTTCTAACTGACTGCTTCGCTTAATAATGCACTTACTATATCTTCTTGTCTCATTTCTTACTCATCACATTTCCAAGTACCCATTTCAAGAAGTTAATTACAGTCATAACTGGGGTGCCTTTTAGACCAGCGTACACTCCACATGGTGGGTCCAGAATTCCCTGTCTTGTGCATATTCAGCAAACAGATAAAACCACAGCCTAACCTTTTCTAAAACCTGTCACTGGACAACAATGCATCAGTGTCACTGAAAACTGCCTTGGCCTACATCAAGAGAAGCTAATTCTTCTCAACCTACCTTATCCCAAATTTCTACAAAAGCATCTCTGATACCAAAAGACTTCAGACAAAACAATACAAAGATTATAATGACCAAGATATGTGTTCTTCTGCAACATACCTATCTGATTTTTAAGAGTGTTACGACAAGCAGCAGCAATAACAACTTCAACGTCCTCTCACTGGATTCACCACTCATGATGGATACAGATCTAACCTGTGTCTGCAGCTCAGAGTTTCCCAGCTTCTATAGCATGGAAGGAAGGGACCTTAAAGATGATTGAGTTCCAACCCCCTGCCATGGGGCAGGGACACCTCCCACTACAGCAGGCTGCTCAAAGCCCCATTCAACCTGGTCTTGAACACTCCCAGGGATGGGGCATCCACACCTTCTCTGGGCAACCTCTTCCAGTGTCTCACCACCCTCACAGGAAAGAATTCCTTACTAATATCTAGGCTAAATCTCCCCTCTTCCAGTTTGAAGTCATTACCCCTCATCCTATCACTACATGATCTTGTAAAAAGTCTCTCTCCAGCTTGCTTGTAGGCACCCTTCAAGTACTGGAAGGCTGCAATAAGGTCTCCCTGAACCTTCTCTTCTCCAGGCTGAACATCCTCAACTCTCCCAGCCTGTCTTCATAGGACAAGCATTCTAAACCTCTGATCATCTTGCTGGCCATCCTCTGGACCTGCTCTCGAGTGCTTCCTTTATTTTGGGGGCTCAGAGCTGGACACAGTACTCCAGATGGGGTTGCACCAGAGCAGAGCAGAGGGGCAGAATCACCTCCCTGGACCTGCTGGCCACACTTCTTTTGATGCAGCCCAGGATGCAGTTGGCTATTTGGGCTGCCAGTTCACACTGCCTGCTCATGTTGAGCTTCTCATCCACCAATACCCCCAAGCCCCTCTCCCCAGGGCTCCTCTCAATCCATTCTCCACCCAGCCTGCATTTGTGCATGGAATTGCCCCAACCCACAACTTGTCCTGCTTAGCACACAAGGTAATAATGGCAAAACAGGCTGGTCTCAAGTTGACAATGAATATCCATAGAATTACTCAAAAGCATCTAAGAGAAATAAATACTTAAGGTAGAATGCTGACAGGTCATGTTTTGGAGAGTTTCTGCTACAGGAATGTTACAGTTGGAAGGACATAAGCCAAGGTGTGTTTACTTATTTCACACAGTAACTACCATACAGGAATTCAGAAAATTCTCGTGCTGCAGTTGGTCAGCGTTGTGCTTCTTCATCTGGCCGCTTGGCTGTCTTCTGTCCTGTTTCACACACTATACACCATCGCTGTGCCGCAGAGGGTTAGAAAGAAAAAGATGGAAAGAAGCAATGTATCAGTCCTTGCATCCACAAATGAGGACAGAGGGTTATTATAGCCGCTGTTCAGGCCATTTCTGTTGTGGTTATTGGCACGTACAGCAGTTCTCCTGGGATCAGCTGAAACCTGGTAGGTTATAGCAGCCTTTGTAGAAAGACTGGTAAAAACAGAGCTAAACAAAGTGACAAAGACACAAAAAGCAAGGCTAGATCCTTCAGTGCTGTGACTGAGTCTGTCACAGAATGTTAAGCTATCAGTACGGACTAATTTTACACAAAGGTACTGGAACAGCATTACTCTAGATTCAGAAGCGGTGCTTTCCCCAGGGAAGGCTCCCAGGAGAACCACTTCTGATGGCTTTTGTCCCACCCCCTTTCCCTCTCAGCCCTGGGAAGGAGTGCTGTATTTCCACTCCTGCCAGAGAGAGAAAAAATGAGAGAAAGATCATTCTACCAGGTTTGAAATCCCCAAATGCTTTTAGTGGTTGTGATTTCCCAAGTGAGCAATTTTTAACAGAATGAGCAGATAAAATTACACCACAAACCATCAGACCAAAGGACAGAACCTTCATCATAATCAAGCATCACTCTTGCAACTGCTTCATCTCAGGAATTCCTTGAATATTTATTCATCCTAACAGCAAGGGACAGAGATCTCTGCAGGACTCTGAATACACCCTATATGCAAGAACTCTGACTATGCTTTATTGTAGTAGAAACCCTGACTGTATTTACTAGGCATATATTTACCGCTCCTTTAGGGCAAGCCAAGGCAGCCCTGTGTTCTCAGCTACAGGATGTACACTTGCACGTGTGTACAGCAGCTGTACAGCTGTGCTATTTACACTGTATCAGCCCCGCGTTCCCTACCAGAACTGTGGGATAATGAAATAGCAGTCAGGCATTGAACCCACGTACATAGAAGTGACATTGAGCAGTTACAGATTTATAGTCGTGTAAATGAAATCATGATGAACCACCAGCTCTGCTCATCACCCTTTTCCTCCTGATCCCAAATCCTTCTTTCTAGTGCTATTTTTAATTCATACGACTGCTGTGAATAATGATTGCTCTTATAAATCTTCACAGGTTCAGATACTTAATCCCACACCTCCTGCATCTATGACCAGGGTAGCAGCCCTGTACACCTGACTTTTTAAGGCCAGCTTTCAATTATCAGCTCTATGGTTGCATATTTTACCACTCCTCTTTCCTTCACAGTTTCTAAATGTCAGATCTATAAAGTATTTGACATTTAAGGAAACACCAGCAGTATAACAACTCCCCCAAGTTATGACCATGCACTAATTTTTAGACAACACATGCTAATAAGCATGTGTAATTTTCAAGCCTTAATTTCAAGCCTAATAGAGATAATGTAAAATTACCAATTTAAAGCATTTTAAAATTTAAATGAGAACAGCTCCCAGTATTAAAAAAGTGAATTATTAGCATGATCACTGAACCAAAAATATGAGTGAGTATATAATTAGCATGTGTGCATATAAATGCCACGGTAAGAACTGACACTGGTTACAAATAATTGAGCTGTGAATAGATACATTCTCTGTGAACTTCAGAAATCTGTAACTCAAAATCACTCTTATTACACAGACTGGTCATTTCAGCTGAAAATATTTCTATGGATGGAAATTAATCACTTTTATGGCTACAGAAAGAGGTTGTTCTAGGTCACTGTCCAGAGAGTAAAATATTAGAAACCTGTGATCTAGTTTGTAATTCATCATAGGCTATAGTTAGTCCTACAGATGTGAAAAATCATCTTCTAGCTCCTCCTGAAACAGAAATTGCTCTGAAGACCTCTGCAGCTCATGGAGTTTAAATGCCAAGTCCAATAATTTGATTAATACTTCTCTGTACATTAGAAAATCTTTGAATAAATGGCTTGTTAGTATTTGAGATGGGCATCCCAAAAGAAAATGGATCAACAAATCTAGCCCTTAAAATTTCAGTATTGCTGTAACCACATGGAAACTCAATACAGGCCAATAATTATCAGTATGACCAACATTACAATTACTTGGAAATACTTGAGCCCAGCAGTGTATTTCATGGGTAGGCAGTTCTTCAGCAAACATCAGTGGATGTTTTTGTAGTGCAGAAAGGCCAAAGTTAATGTCTAAAAGAAAAGGACAGAAATTAGCATGAAAACCAAAATCAAATCATATGTCTTAACAAATGTGCCCGTAACTGTTTTGCTCCCACAGGCATGAAAAGAAAAATCACTGTCAAGTAATATATCAAATAATTTCCTCATATATATTAAAATTTCAATCACGTTTAATGCATAAAAGTATGTAACTAGGCAGACAATTTTTTTGTCTTTACTTGTAACATACATGACATCATACACTAACCAAACTTCGCTATGAATACAACCCTAATCGCTGCTAAAGGTATCACTTGATTCCATAATTTTAAACAAAATCCTCAAATTATTTCCTTCTCAACCCCAGAAAGTTAATAGCAATGTCTTACAATTTTTTTACCACTTGGAGCAATAACAAAGAGTATTTTCAAACACTGAAAGAAACCTAGCAACACTTACTTCTTTACCATGTTAAAAAGCAATGCAATATTGCTCCTTACAAATTTTGATTGATTCTCTTAGCTTTTTTCAATATTTAAATCTAGTGAAATTCCAGTTCATACATTCGTTGTCCAGAGAGTGAGTGGAATCTCCATTTCTGGACATGGCCCTGGGCGACCAGCGGTAACACTGGACCTGTTTTGAGACAGTGTTTGGACTACAGTCCTCGGAAAGGCCCATCTAGTCAAGGTGATTCTGTGACTGATTTCAGGGTTTCCAGCCTCTTGGATTCTCTGACAAATTATTACCATTAACAAGTCACCAAATATCTGTGGCATTGCCCATGCAATCAGCCTTGCACCATGAAAACCACAAGATGATGTCGTTTAATTATTTTTGATCCTAAGCTAAATTAAATCACACAACTTCTCATCTGGGTCTAAGAACATGGATATGGGCAGTTGGTGCATCTCAGCTAACAAACAGTACTTTGATAAAACACTCTCTCTTGATCATAGCTCTCTCCTCTCATAGACTGTTGAGAACAAGCACAACACAGAAGAAACACCAGTTATGAATAGGCAAACAAGACAAAAGAAAACTTCAAACACAGTATTTCAAAAATGAAATTAAGTTAGGGATGCAAACAGGAGGGAATTACGGTCAGAGCATCAATTAAAAGTCTATTAGTAACTTTATTTTATTACTTTTAGTTTTACAGAAGAGTGGAAGCGAACATAAGATCAGTCAATAGGAAACACAGCTTTTCTTTGTTACCACACCTTCACCTTTGAAAGGGAATTCTGGAAGTAACCAATTAAATCCAGTCAATGGATTCTGCCACCAACCAAGCCCACAGTTTAAGCCCTTCCATGGAACATCCCGTGTAACACAAAGTGGTCATCAAACAATAAAACTAATGCTTCTGCATCTTGTTAGACAACCCCTCCATCCAACCTCCTCACACAGCTGATGTTTCCCATGTCATGCACTGCAATGCATTTCACTTGGATAATTTTTTAAATTACATTTATGAGTTTAAAGTTTTGGGGGTATCATGTTCAGATCATAAATGTGTGTAGCTCCCATTTATTTCTTTTGCAGCCTGATCATTATAGGGGTTATACAGTTTGTTACAACACCATGACAGCATTGTCTACAACCGCTGCCAGCTCCTATATTCAAATGCAACAACATATCTTTAAGCGCTGTTACCACAATTTACACCAAGGTGCAAGGGTGAACATTTAAATCATCATTTGTATGTTGCAGCAATATAGTCACTTACCCTTCTGTCAGAGAAGTTGGTCATCTCATCTATTATGACTGAACACGCTCTTCAGAAATGTTCTCAGACATATTCCCTGTGCTTTTAAGAGCCATGACGTCCATTATCTCATTTAAAATAAGTAGAATTATCAACATGCCTCAAATCACATCCAGCTGTGAGGTATTATTTTGCTGGCAAACAGAGCAACCAAATATAGCTGGCAAACCAGCCTTCCCACTTAAGTATGGTCAATATAATGGTTGTAGTACAAACTTTTCCCAGGATAACATACACCTTTTAGTATTTGTATTGCACTTGTCTTGTTTTCTGTTCTAAGAACCCTGACAAGTGAGTGCATCACTGATGTCCTCTGTGGTCTTCTGAAGAACGTCAAGTACTTTGTTATGGCCTGAAGAAGCCATCTCACATTCATCTCATGCTTTATTCCCCATTAGTAAATGAAGACTGTCACGAAGGCACTTTTTGTAGATGCAATCAAAAAATATCCAAAGCTGCACAAAAGTAGAAACAAAGTGCACTATCCTCAGTTCCAGAATAATCCAGCCATGATACATGACCCAAAAATAGAAAAAAGTTATTTAAAGTACATACGCAGAAGAAGTAAACCAGTATGCTGTGTTAAAGGAAGCAGGAAAGAGACATAGCAGCTACCAAACCAAGCATGAGATGTATATATAGGGAAACATCTCCCCATGACAGAGAGTTCTGAAGAGCCTGAATATTGAGCCATTTATCAGACAGGATAGAAAAGATCCCAGTGGCAGAGGACAACTACCCAGAGCGGCCTCGGTTACCGAGAGCATTTGCCACCCAAGGGAGAAGGAGTTGTTTTCAAACATATGAGACCACCAGAGTATCATGTTCTTTTACCCAGAGAGAACAAACTGTGTTATACAAAAACTTTCTTTGCTATAATAACCTGCAAAAAGGGAAAAAAAAACCAATTGCTATTACTATTGGGTAAAGTTTTTATTCTGGTCTGTGCTTCTGCAAGTACTTGCACTTGAGAAGGGCATCTTCCAAAAAGGTATTAATAGGAAATAGAACCATTACTTGCCCTGGATGTGTTGTTCCACTGCTTCATTGTCTTCCTATTAAATATTTGAACTTAATTTTGAGTTTGGATTTCTCTAACTTCAGCTTCCAGACACTACACTGTTCTCTCTTAGGTCCCAGAGCCATGTGAAACCCTGGTGAAAGTATGCTATAATCCAGTCATCTCTTGATCTTCTTCTAGACTAACTGAACAGAGTAACTTCTATAAATCCTTCCCTAGGAGATATTTTCTCCTAGTGGAGACTCTTTCCTGTGTTCTTTCTCCTCTCTCAGTACCTTTTTAAAGGTGGCCTGAACTGTATCCAGCTTTCAAATACTGATTGCATCAGTTCCCTGTCCAGAAGTAATATTACCTCCCTGTTTCTGTTGAGGATTCTCCTTATATCACAGCAGCAGCCCTCTTTGTTACAGCTCTGCAGAGCACTCATACACAACCAACTAGTTCCTGTGTACAGTCAATGCTTTCCAGTACTCAGTCCCCCACGTATGACCACACCACCTCTTCTTAGAAATACAGTTTGTGTGCATTAACAGACAAGTTCCCCAAACAAGCCCTGTGACCAAAAGCCTCCCTTCTCAGTGCCCTGCTTTCCTCTTCATTTACCACTACATCCAACTTTGTAATGTGCCCATTCTTTGCCAGCGGTCCTGTGGGTTATTGCATGACTGCAAGTTTGGCACAGGCTCAGCTGGAAGCTAGTGTTTTAGGAGATTGTAGCTAAATAGGTATTAATCCCCTTCACAAGTACTTTAATGAAAATTGGCACTTGTGTT
Organism: Nycticryphes semicollaris; assembly: GCA_013400055.1. Classification (NCBI taxonomy): domain Eukaryota; kingdom Metazoa; phylum Chordata; class Aves; order Charadriiformes; family Rostratulidae; genus Nycticryphes; species Nycticryphes semicollaris. Next base: position 163,162 of record VXBJ01003998.1, read on the forward strand.
ATAGTGACATGTGATAAGACAAGTGCCTTTCAAAAATCTGTTGCATCTGTGGAGGAACAGAATATATCTTTCCATTGTAATAGCATCACGTTTGTGTGACAAGACTTATTCTCTCTTAAATTGATATAGATTGACAAGTATTCTTTTATTCTCTATTTTCTTTCTTCCCTTCAGAAATGGACAAAGGAATCACTTGGGATAAGGGAATAAACTCAAAGCATTCTCTATATAAACCTTACTTTCATTATGCTGCCAATTGCTTTCCGCTTGCCTAGCAATTCAGAAAAAATGAGTGAAGACTTCATCACTTGGTTCATCAACAGGAGGAAAAAAAGAAAATTAAGAAGAAAAAAAAAAAAATGGGCTCTGCAGTGCCCAGGATATTCCAGTTCAAAGATTCTGAAAGGTCAGTAATAACGGCACTATTTTGCATACGGGCAGAGTTTGGCTCATTACGTGGTCTGAGTGTCTAAATGACACTCATTTAACACTGAAGATTAAATCAATGTGAAGCTAGCTCCCTGTCAAAATAAAAAATATTGGCAAAGATGAAAGAATTCAAAAGAAGTGACAAACACATATGCAGAACCTCAAGTCATTTCTCACTTTGCAGGAAAGAATGCTTGAAGTAATTAAAGGCAGGCCCAAGCCAGGCAGAGTGCATCCATAGAGAAGATGGACACACATTTGAAAGTAAAACTTACCGTATTTTTATTGCTGTCTAAAATACTTAATGCTCAGTGAGAAAGAAATTACAGAGAAAAGTTCAGGAAGAAGGTAACTGGGCTGTAAGTACTTCAATGTTGTGTATAACTGTCTCAGTGTGACAGAAAAGATTACTGTAATAACTCTTTATACATTTGCATACAGAATTCTATCTATATGTTACTTTGCTGCTTCACTGGATATTTGTTTTTCAACAAATTTTATGCTTAATAAAGTTTATCTTTCAAAGCTTTTGATATTTTCCTGAAATTTAAAATTCATAGTTAAAACCACTGTAGATACTTAAAGAAGACTTTAAATCCCCTGAAAGAAAATTCTAACAAAAGCCATTTGTAAAATGTACACAGGCTGCTGTCACATATTTGGGTTCTTCACACTTCCTTCGTACAGCTAACCATTACTATCTGCCAGAGTTGTTACCAGAATATGAACTTTCTTAATATTTTTATTTAAGTTAGTATGGGCCTATATATGGGGAAAAAATCCAAAGGGAAAACAGCTCCAGGTAAGAGCATACTGAGGACTGTCCTTGGCTAGGTGCTCCTTCAGGGTGGTTTTGTTTATATGGATTAAAGCCAAGGAGCCTATACAAGGGGATTAAGAACCGAGGGTGCATAGGAAGGAATGAGAGAGACGTGGGGCCCCAGTGGATTTTCTGAACGAAGGCCTGCTAGCTGGTAAGGCCCTACGTGAAGCTTGTGTCAATGTGCTAGTTAAAGATCACTTTTTCCTCTTTGAATGGGGCTATCTGGTTGCTACAGACAGGTCTATACTTACTCAATGGGTAAATAAAGATGCATCCAAAAGCCTGATGCTCCTACTGTTCAGATGAGGAATTCACTGGACCAGGTGATGTTTTTCATTCTTGGCTGCATGAACAGGCCTCCCATCCATGGGACACAGGGTCTTGGAAGCAGACTTGCCACTCAGGACATAGCTGTATTGCCAGCCACAGCTACATGAAGGAAAGAAGCGCACATGCCTGAACTCATCCAGACCTCCTGGACACAGCAGGCCAGAGACTGCCTAAAGAGTCAATTAACTCCCAAACTATGCCCTGAGATTGGTAATAGCACTAGACTCAGCACAGCTGATGTCTCAGGATACGCCAATATTATGCAAAGTCGTGTTGTGTTACCTGAGTCAGGCCAGAGTATCGCTGTACATCGCCATGGCACTCACAGCATCAGACAGCTGGGGTCCAAAGCCAGCACAGCCTGACCTCTGTTTCCTCTGTTCCAGCACTTGGCTGTTCTGTGCCAGCCTGAGGGTCAGCAAACATCGTCTGTGTCCGTGTGCTCACACAAGAGAGAGACGGAAATCATCAGCAAAACAGTGGTACAAGAGCTCTGTAACTAGTATCCATCACTAATTTTTGCATCTGTTAATCTTCACAATGGCTAAAAACATATTTTCCTCCAAGTAACAACTGTTCTGTAGTGCTACAGGGTGAAATCCACACTAACACCATCTGCCCTAATGACCATGACATCTCACTAAAAAAGTGACAAACTGCCAATACAGGATACAAACATTAGCTTCTTATAATGTGTTGTAATTGGGATGGAAATAATTCAGAAATTAACTAAGTGAATAAACACAGCTCTCCAAAGTCATAAATTAAAATATTTAATTGAAATGCTGGTCTTCCCCATTTGTGAAACAAATGTTAAAACAGGATGAAGAAAAGCTTTTGCATTTTTTAAAGCAACTGTTCTAAATGTAGGAGGGACAGATGCTGAAACACACCAAACATACTTATCTAGATCACAGGAAAGCATTTTTTACACTGTCACATAAGAAATCAGTCAGGAAGACAGCGATCAGCAGCAAGGTGATACCCATTTTTAATCCTTGTTGTAGAGCAGGAGGTCCACCAGAAATATAAATGAATCATCTTGAATCATCCAGCAAAGTTTCCCAAGCCAGAGCACAATAACTGAGGTAGACCCGAATGAAGGCACCACAATTAGAGACATGTGGCCAGATGTGCAGAGCTGTTAAGTATTGGATGGTACGGGCAGGCCGGTGGGACTTTCATAAATTGAACTTGCATAAAAGCCGCTGGGTCAGAGGAACCACACCAAGCAGCTTTAGACACCAGATGTAGATGCTTATGCACAGAAGATAGTCTTCCCAAGGTCCCCTGTATTGTCAGTGGAGAGAGGCATGCAGCCCCGCAGGGCATGTCAAAATAGTGGGATGAGTTGGTCTTTTGAAGAGCCTGGGCAATTTTAAGAAATCATGCTCTGTCCCTATTTGCACCGCTATATACAGGTCAAAGGAGGTCATCCTCCCGCTCTACTCTGCTCTAGTGAGGCCATATCTGGAGTACTGTGTCCAGTTCTGGGCCCCTCAGTTCAACATAGACAAGGACCTGGAGAGAGTCCAACAGAGGGCTATGAAGATGATCAGGGGAATGGAGCACCTCTCTAATGAGGAAAGGCTGAGACACCTGGGTCTCTTTATCCTGGAGAAGAGAAGACTGAGAGGGGACCTCATCAATGCTTATGACTAGCTAAAGGGTGAGTGTTGAGAGGATGAAGCCAGACTGTTTTCAGTGGTGCCTGGTGACAGGACAAGGGACAACAAACTGGAACACGGGAAATTCCCTATCAACACGAGGAAAAACTTCTTTAACTTTGAGGGTGCCAGAGCACTGGAACAGGCTGCCCAGAAACGTTGTGGAGTCTCCTTCTCTGGAGATATTCAAAACCCACCTGGATGTGTCCCTGTCCAGCCTGCTCTGGGTGACCCTGCTTTGACAGGGAGGCTGGACTAGATGATCTCTGAAAGTCCCTTCCAACCCCTACCATTCTGTGATTCTGTGATATCTAAAGTGCTTTGGAAAATCTGGCCCTGGGGGATGACTGGAATTTGGGGGGAAGAATTCCTTCTCCCTTGTTGAGTAATATGCTCACTTCTGTGCATAAGCATCTACATCTGGTGTCTAAAGCTGCTTGGTGTGGTTCCTCTGACCCAGCGGCTTTTATGCAAGTTCAATTTATGAAAGTCCCACCGGCCTGCTCGTACCATCCAATACGTAACAGCTCTGCACATCTGGCCACGTGTCCCTAATTGTCCCTTTGTTCCAGTATTTAAAGGGTGGCTACAAGGCTACAAAGGAGATGGAGACTCCCTTTTTACAAGGAGTCGTGTAGAAAAGATGAGGGGTAACGAGTACAAGTTGCTCCAAAGGGAGATTCTAACTGAACACAAGAAGAAAATTTTTCACAATGAGAGCAATCAGTCATTGGAATAATCTCCCCAGAGAAGTGGTGGACTCCCCATCGTCAGACACTTTTAAGATTCAGTTGGGTAGGGTGGAGGGACACCTTGGCAAGATTGTGCTCTTGCCAACAAAGGTTGGACCAGATGATCTTTGAGGTTTCTTCCAACTCAACCAATGGTTGAGCCACCATCCCTGAAGGTATTTAAGAAACATGTAGATGTGGCACTTCAGGGCATGCTCCAGTGGCTGAGACTGTAGGGGGTTTTTGTATGTGTATGGTTGGACTTGATGATCTCAGAGGTCCTTTCCAACCATGATTCTGTAATGGTTGAGGCTTTAAGGCATCCCTAGAGATGGACTGGTCCAGCAAGAAGGGTCAGTCAGAGGAGGCCACTCAGGACACCCCATCATCAGGTTTTGGTATCTCATAGAATTATATTATTGTTTTAGTTGGAAGAGACTTCAGGATCATCAAGTCCAATCGTTAACCTAACACTGCCAAGTTACCACTAAACCATGTCCCTCAGCACCACCTTTACCCATCAGTCAAATACCTGCAGGAATGGCAACCCTGCCACTTCCCTGGGCAGCCTCTTCCCATGCTTGATAACCCTTTCAGTGACTAGTATTTTCCTAATATCTGTCCTAAACCTCTCTGGGCACAACTTGAGGACATTTCCTCTTGTCCTATCATTGTTACCTGGGAAAAGAGACCAACCTCCACCTCTCTACAACCTCCTTTCAGGTAGTTGTAGAGAGCTATAAGACCCCCTCAGCCTCCTTTTCTCCAGGCTCCCTCAGGTGCTCCTTGTAAGACTTGCCCTCCAGACCCCTCACCAGCTTCACTGCCGTTCTCTGGACCTGCTCCAGCACCTCAGTATCTTCCTTGCAGTGAGAGGTCCAAAACTGGACACAAATGTATTTGAGGTGGGGCCTCACCAGTGCGAAGTCCCGAGTGGGGGGCAATCATCTCCCTCGTCCTGTTGGCCACTCGATTTCCCATCTACAGAGGTGGCGACCCCACAACCTCTCTGGGCAAACCCGTGCCGGCGCTCGACCGCCCTCATAATAGGGATAGTTTTGACTTTAATCAAAATTAAGAAAATTGAGAAGCTCTGCTGAGAGTGGAAACCCAGACGACGATGGGTGCCCACTCCGTTACCTCAGGGGAGCGCGCGCGGGGCGGGGCAGGGGGGGCACACACACACACCCCCGCTCCTCCTCCCCTCTCCTCCCCTCCCCTC
>VXBJ01003998.1:168822-210013 GCA_013400055.1 Nycticryphes semicollaris
CACATTTATGTAACAAGTGCCTGCTTGCACATTAGATTGGTGTTGCCGTCTAGGGCGTTGCATGCTCCGGGGGTGCTGTTATCCAGTGCTGTATATGACCATTAAAAAACATGTCTTTCCGTTGAAGAAGACAGGGGTTAAAATGAATGAAGATCTGAAGGTTAATTTGAGCTGGCTGCCTCAGGATCATGTAGAAGCCAGCTCTACCGAGAATGCCTCAGCCGCAGGCTCCTCCCTGGTTCCTGTCGTAGACCCAGAGCCAGAGCTTTTGGTAAACCCCTGGGACATTGTCTTGTGTACTTCAGGGACCCTTATCTCCTGCGAAAATGCCATTGTGGTTCTTATCATTTTTCATAATCCCAGTCTTCGTGCCCCCATGTTCCTCCTGATAGGCAGCCTGGCGCTGGCAGATCTCTTAGCGGGCATTGGATTGATCATCAATTTCGTTTTTGCATACCTTCTGCAATCAGAAGCTACGAAACTGGTTACGATTGGACTGATTGTTGCCTCTTTCTCAGCATCTGTTGGCAGCTTGCTGGCTATTACTGTTGATCGTTACCTCTCCCTGTATTACGCTTTGACTTACAATTCGGAGAGGACTGTCACTTTTACCTATGTCATGCTTATATTGCTCTGGGGAGCATCTATCTGTGTTGGACTGCTGCCTGTAATGGGCTGGAACTGCCTCAGAGATGAATCCACCTGCAGTGTTATCAGACCACTCACTAAAAATAATGCAGCAGTCCTTTCGGTCTCTTTCTTGCTTATGTTTGCCCTCATGCTGCAGCTTTACATTCAAATCTGTAAAATCGTGATGCGCCATGCCCATCAGATTGCCTTGCAACACCATTTCCTGGCCACGTCCCACTATGTGACCACCCGAAAAGGCGTATCTACTTTGGCCATTATTTTGGGGACTTTTGCTGCTTGCTGGATGCCTTTTACACTCTATTCTTTAATAGCAGATTACACCTATCCTTCTATATACACCTATGCCACCCTCCTGCCAGCTACCTACAATTCCATCATCAATCCTGTCATATATGCTTTTAGAAACCAGGAGATACAGAAAGCACTTTGGCTCGTCTGTTGTGGCTGTATTCCTTCTAACCTGTCTCAGAGAGCAAGATCACCCAGTGATGTCTGATTGGCAGCTAGGTGGACGCTTCTTAACGTGTTACTTCCCAGACGTTCTTGCGACACTGTCTTTGGTTTAGATGCATTCATTAAATGGTGTATAATGGGTTCATACAAAAGCCACAGGATGCACAGACCTTTTTGTAAACAGAAAACCCCAGTGACCAAAATGAATTGAGTGGTTTAAGGGAGACTTCCAAAATCAAACTAATCAGTGTTACAGATTTATAATGTTACTCAGGGTCTTTTTGTTACGCTACACAGACTTTGCCATGATTTTACATTAAGTCTGCTAATTAAAATTAGATTGAAACAGCATACCTTCTTTGAAATTGTTTATGTGATTGAGTTCAGTCATATTGCATGTTACAGTCTGTTGTCAGGGTATTTTTTTTCCCCCTAATTAATTTTAACACAGGAAAAAAAAAGGGAAAACCCATGTCCTGTTACCCTATTTGTATATCATCAGAATACTCTTCAAAATAATGGCCAATTGTAGTGATTTATGTGGTATTTTTTGTAATAATCTCAGTGCAACAAATTTGCTCTAAGAGAGGAAGTACTTGTATAGCTTTTTATTTTACGTCTCGGCATGAATTAGCTTGATAATTGTTTTAAAGTGTTACCTGTTCCCTCCTGAGTTCTGGCAGGATGTTAAAACAGAAGATGCGCTTTGCCTTCCTTTTCAAAAATCAGCCATATGTTTTCACTTAGATATGGGACATCAGAGCTCATTATTCATTTTAAAAATAATTCAGTGGGGAATTTTGAAATTGATGAAACACTATCGCCTCTTTTGGCTATGCGTTTGTAATAGATGCGACACTAAGTTTCTCAGACAAGTTTATCTTTCCAAAAGTGTATAAGAAAATATCTAATAAAATAACCTACGAATTATTTGCAAGACGTATTTAGCATCTACGTGAACCGGTTCCCCTTAAGTTGTTATCAAGTCAAAACTATTGCCACTTGTTTTCATTGTTCTGCTACATATTTAAAATAATGAAATTTATAAATGCTCAGAGCATATCTGGTTCATAATTGTATGCAACCAGAACTGCAACATGAAACAGTATTTTCTCCTTTGCTGGCAGTTTCATCCATCACATACTGTGGCTCTTCGCACACGTGTCGGTTCACTTTATTGTAGGACGATAGTTGTGGTCAAAAAAGCAGAGCTTTTCAAACTGCTTCTGACCTTTTACTGAAGCCACATTAGAATGCACTGGAAATAAAACATTGTTTTCCAATTTGAAGGCTTGATTGTCAGAGAGAAAATCTTCCTGGCAGATGTCTATGTGAAACTTCAAGTGTATCCTACTGTCAGTGCATGAGATTTCATAGAACCGCTTCCATCAGCGTTGGTGGGAACTCAATGTCTTAATGCCGTGGCATCAGTAGGAGGTTATGTTCCCTTGAAGGCCAAAGTCAGCATACTGTATTGTTGCTTCAATATCTTCCATTACAATTTTAAAAAACCCAACAAACTCAAGTGTAAAAATAGCAATATTTACAGTTCAATGAAAAAATATACCTGTATAGTATAGATAGTAGAGACAACCGTGTTGCTGGTCTGGATTTTTCCAAATGGAATCTGTCCTTTTCACATGGATGTTTGGGTGACTGTAGCTTTTTGTGGCAAAGTTTCTGTGACGTTAAGAATCATATGCTATACACAAAGCTGAATCTCAAACGTGAACGAGTTGTCTGTAAACAAGGCTCTGTAGAGATTTCTATGAGCAATAATTAGTTTTAGTTGCAACGCTGGGTTCAAATTCCATTATTTACTTGGTTCAATCTTCATGATATTTGGCTCTTACTTTGTAATCTGATTAGTTTAATAATTGCATGGCATGGACCAGTAGAGCTGTGAACTTGCAGCTCCCTTGGCTTCACTGCTATTTACAGATGCTCAGCACAGACTATGACCCCTGCTCAGTGTAGGATATCGGTGTTCTGTATCTACTTCTGAATGCTAATGAAACTCTAGTCATTGCCTTGTACCTATTTGTTATGGATCTTTGTATAAGAAATAATCACTTCATAAATATCCACGCTATGTATGCGTGCAGTTTTGCAAGTATGCAAAGTATTGGGAATAATGGGCAGTAAAAGTCATGAGCTGAATAATGTAGAGAGGCTGAATAATGTAGAGTAGCACTTTTAAAAACAAAAAATAAGTTAAAATAATGTAAAGTTTACGCCCCCTCCCTTTATTTTCCCCAATTGTTCTTCTGTATCGAATTGCTAAAAAGTGTGATGAAGAGCTACAGCTGTGACCAAAATTCAGTCCTGAGGGCAACTGTTACGCTGTTTATGCAGACCTGTTCTCATCCTCTTGGATAACCTCACAGGCACCAGTGTTTTTCTCTCCACAGCAGCCTGGTAGTGAGGAAGCCAGAGAATAACAGCGCAGAAGGAGATAACGTTGTCCCCTCTTCTCATGCTAGCTCACCGGGAGCCCTTGTTATCTTCCTCACTCCACAGGCTGCTCAAATCTGCAGAGACTCTCCAGACTGCTGGGGGAGCTGAACTTTTCCTTGTGCCAGAGCAGAGAGATTTGTAATTGGAAGCTCCTCCCCTGAGAAGTGGTGCGAGTCAAATGGTGGGAAGAAGAATTAATTATAGAAGTTCCAGAAAGCTGGCTTGTAGGGATGTGACTTGCCCTGATTTGAGGAGTAGCGTATGGTTACCTCTCACCGCAAACAGATGAGAAACATGATTATGCCTCCCAAGCTAGTGATGTGACCTCCAATGAGGATGTTGTCTCTTCCAGAAATATGTTCTTAAATTGATACTGTGCAGTATATACCAGAAAATCCTTCCGGAAGTCAGTGACAGATTTGTCCGCGGCTGTCAGAGCAAGCTTTAACGTGGTTTGCAGTACTGGACAGATGCGATACAACACACCTGTGAATGAGCTCTTGGGAAGGGGGGCAGAGCTGTGGGTACAAAGCTGCCTACCTCACTTGCACAGAAGAAAAGCTTGACAGACAGCCACTTTTTCCATCCTGCACAATTAAACAATTCTCTGCCATCACTTCAGAATTACAGTGTACGCCCCACTTCTGTATAGTGAGGTGCCAATATCCATCCGAAAACCCGCTGAAACTGGCGGAAAATCCAGCTAGCTTGTAGGGTTCTCTCATTTTGGTGTCTCATTAAACAACACCCATGCGTAAGACCGGGGTGTTAGATTCACTGTTCTGTGTACAGTGAAGGATCTTTCATGTCTCCATCATAATGACAAAAGACCTTTTTCCTCATGTGTAATTTCATTTAAAGAATTGAAGTTCATTTTTGTTTATTAACACGTTTGACTCAAAGTTAGTTACAGGTTGATGGGCAAAATGTACAGTGGCCAGTGTTTTCATATATTCACTCTCAAGCTTGGGAGATGGAATTTTATTCATTGTCTTGTTGGGTTTTTTTACAATTTCTCCTAACAGTAAGATTTCAGCAATAAGGGCAAATACGTTTTTAGCACAAGAGCAATAAAACCCTCCATGTTGCGGGTCCTGTAAACTGCTGAGCAAACTCAGAGCAATAGAGAGGAAGCAATAACTTCTTTAGACAAAAAATAATATCTTGCAGAAGCATTTTAAGTAAGCAAAAGTCTTCCTTTGATAAGCAGTTGCTATTGGACTGATGTGGGACATTATTTCTGGTTGGTTTGTGTTACAGTTACTGAGATCCTGAATAGAATTACTCAGCAATAACCTTTTACCTTGGTTCTTGCATCCTGAATTCATGCTATTTGCAAGAAGGAATTACCTACTGCAGTGGGGGTTTTTATTATTTTCATTGTTTGGCATTTGGATGTACAGCATTCTATGGATAAATTCATTGTGGTCAGGGATTCCGGTTGTAACTTGATACTGAGAATACTCTTCACTAAACAAAAACTGAGAAGACCTGAATTTGTGATGCCCACCAAGACAGATATGATAAATACTAGCCCACTCTAAGGCAGCTTGGCTTTTAAAAGAACAAAGTTACGATATCACTGAAGAACACCCCTATCAACACCCAGGATATCTGGAAGCTGAAAGGCCTCCTATGGCTGCTGTACCTTTCTAGCATGGACAGTTAGTGACATAAGGCACCATGTCCATCCTTCATGTTCAGTGGCCAGCCCTGATGCTTCTTGGAGTTGCTAAAATCCCTCCACGGACAGCAGCCTTTGTCTTAGGCCAGCAGCCTTTCAGTCGCCAGAGAATTATTTTTCTGTTGCCTCATTTTCTTAGGGATTGTTTAACATCTAAAAATAAGATACTTGTGAAAACAGTTTGATAATTTCTGTGGTAAATTTAGAAAACCAAGTATTTCACATGCTTAGCATATTGGACACAGTGTATTCTGTGTTAGTGAGAAGCTCTGTAACTTGACTTGCAAGTTACAGGTGTGAGGCAGCAGGACTACTCAAAAGCATATGAAATTTGGTGCTTAGCCAATAAAAAGGCCAGTGCAGGTGACAGCGCATTACTGCGATTTGGGAAACATAATTTGAAATAGTATTTAAATTTCCTGGGTTTTTTTTTTCCTGGTTTTTGAATGCCATTATGTAAAGTGGTTGTTTACCCTCTCTTTCAGTGCCACATTTAGTTTGGCTTAGTGGTAGTCCAGAGTTATGCAGCGAAGAAAAACATAAGATCTCTCAATCTCTGCTTATAGAGAGGAGGCTAATAGAAAGTGGCGTGATTTATATGTCATGAATAAGCAATAGCACAGGAAAGATAAATTAAGCATGCATATCTTCCCCATCCGTCAGCAAAAGAACAATGAGACTCCTAGTAAACTTGAACGGTCTCATTTCTGGAGATACCTTTTTGATACAAAAGGAAATTACCCCTTAAAACTGTGAGCTGCTGGCTTCTTCAGACCAAGAATTTGCAATTCCTTTTAATGGATCAGAAATCTGGATGATCTGTAAGGTTATCTGCTTTCATACTAGGTGGGTGCTGAAAGATGAGAGGATGGAAGTCTTGATGGCTTGGTGAATAAGCCAGGTACACGGTGCTTGAGCTTGGATAGGAAGGATGCTTGGATAAATACATCCCCTCTGAGAAAATTATTTTAAACTATCCATTCTGAACCTTGCTCAATGTACATGGAACACCTGAGAGGGGCTCTGGGGCTGCTGTTGCTCCGGGGTGAAGTACAGCAGTCCCTGTGCCCTTGAGGCTGGCAGCATCGCTGTTCCCCTTGAACGGTGCCCAGAAATCAGAAAGGAGGAAATGTTGGTCAGTGGTGAGGTCCTCCTCCCTTGAAAACGTGACCTCGTATTTTATTCATTTTATTACTTGTCTTGGTAGCACAGTCTTACATGGCTTCACTTGAAATCAGAAGCATTTTTGGTGGAAAAACATTAAAAAATATAAAAGTAGAACCAACAGCAGATTATTTTAGAGTAGGTCATTGTGTACTTCTGTTCCTTCGAAGGAGCAGCTGAATTTGTAACTTCACAGTAACTGTTTCTTTGAAAACAATGTGCCCTTGCACTAAAAATCCCCTAAAACGTCCATGCCGCAGATGGTTTTGCAAAATTATTGTGATTGTGTAAGCCAGACAAGAAGAAGCAGTTGCATATCTCACTGTCTTACACGCATTTCTTCTAGAAGAGAAGGAAAAAACCCAAACCTGAATGTAGGTTAAGTGAAACCATACTGTAATTAGCTAATGCGTCACTGCTGTGATGCAAACTAATTCAGTGCCATTGAAAGGGTAAGGGGAGAATTTTCCAGTGGAGGATTTTGGCAAGTGGGTTGGGAGAGTAAAACTAATCTTAAAACAAAGGTCAGTCAAACTTGCATCCCAAATTCCTTGAATTGCCTTTTGAAGAAATTGTCCTCACCTCCCCAAACCTTTTTTTTTTTTTTTTTTTTTTGCACTCTACATATGCCAAGGCAATTTGTACAAACCCTTGCTGACATGCTAAATATTTAACTGGATGAGATAGTATTATGGGTTTCCCCCTCCCAGATGGAGGGATGACTTTTATGTCCCAAAACTAGTGAACAGATTTATTTATCTAATATCTCTTAAGGAAAAAAAACCTTTCTGGAACACATAGAGTATTTATGGGCATTCACAGCATTAAATTACTCATGTAGAGCAATTCAGCTGATGGCCAGAGGATTACAGGGGGAAAGAGGGAGCTGTTCTCCCCTTACTCCCTCTCTCCCTCCAGTAGTAAGATACCTGGCACAGGCTTTGTGTTTCGAGATAAACATTGATGTACGGTGGTACTCGATGATCTTAAAGGTCCTTACCAACCTAAGTGATTCTATGATTCCAAGAAACTTGTCTCGCATCAGTACAGTACTGCATTCTTAGGTAAAAGCTTATTTTAGGTTTTAATAGTTTGTGATAACCCTTTCAAATAGATCAGCAGCACTTTTTCATTGGACAACTTTGGTCTTACACTGGAAATTTATGGTTTGCCTGCAGGGAGCGTGGGGGGTGGGTGAGCAAGTGAACTCAAACCCTTTGATCTACCATGATCTGTCCGAGCACAGGCCTAGTCTCAGTTTCTTAAGGAAAAAGCGAGCCAATACTAACTGCACACGCTGAGGATGGCATCCTGCAAGGATTTACCTTGGAAAATGGAGGGGCCATCCACTTTTAATGAATAGATGCCAACACAATAGATTGTTCCTTTATAAAAGTATAAATACTTTTTAAAAGACAATTATCTATGTCCAGATTTAAGTTAAAGTACTAGTTCATTACATGCTGCGTCATCTCAAAGCATCTGGAGGAAAAGAAAGCTATCAGAAGTGGTCAGTGCGGATTCACCAAAGGGAAATCGTGTCTGACTAACCTGATAGCCTTCTACAATGGTATGACTGGATGGATAGATGAGGGTAGGGTGGTAGATGTTGTCTACCTTGACTTCAGCAAGACTTTGGAGACACTATCCCACAGCATCCTCATAGGTAAGCTTAGGAAGTGTGGATTAGATGAATGGACAGTGAGGTGGACTGAAAACTGTCTGAAAGACAGAGCTCAGAGGGTTGTGTTGAGTGGCACAGAATCTAGTTGGAAGTCCATAACAAGTGGAGTCCTCCAAAGGTCAGTACTGGGTACAGTCCTCTTCAATATTTTCATCAATGACCTGGATGAAAGAATGGAATGTACCCTCAGCAAGTTTGCTGATGATACAAAGCTGGGAGGGGTGGCTGACACATCAGAAGGCTGTGCTGCCATCCAGTGAGATCTGGACAGGCTGGAGAGTTGGGCAGAGAAGAACTTGATGAAATTCAACAAGAGCTAGGTGCTGCACCTGGGGAGGAATAACCAGTACAGGTTGGGGCTGACCTGCTGGAGAGCAGCTCTGAGGAAACACACCTGGGAGTCCTGGTGGACAACAGAATGACCATGAGCCAGCCACGTGCCCTTGTGGCCAAGAAGGCCAATGGCATCCTGGGGTGCATCAAGAAGAAGGTGACCAGCAGGTGAAGGAATGTTATTCTGCCCCTCTACTCTGCCCTGGTGAGGCCCCATCTGGAGTATTGTGTCCATTTCTGGGCCCCCCAGTTCAGGAAGGACAGGGAACTGCTGGAGAGGGTACAGCAGAGGACCACCAAGATGAATAGAGGCCTGGAGCGTCTCCCGTATGAGGAAAGGTTGAGGGTCTTGGGTCTCTTCACTCTGGAGAAAAGAAGGCTGAGGGGGGATGTGATCAACACCTATGTATACTTAAAGGGTGGGTGTCAAGAAGACAGGGCCAGTCTTTATTCAGTGGTGTCCAGTGAGAGCACACACTTGTACATAAGAAGTTCCATCTAAACATGAGGAGGAACTTCTTCACTTTGGGGGTGGCAGAGCCCTGGAACAGGCTGCCCAGGGAGGTGGTGGAGTCTCCATCTCTGGAGACATTCAAAACCCGCCTGGATGAGTTCCTGTGCAACGGGCTGTAGGTGGACCTGCTTTGGCAGGAGTGTTGGACTGGATCTCTAGAGGTCCCTTCCAACCCCATATCATTCTGTGATTCTGTGTGAGTGGAGAAACAGTTTCTTAGAGTATTTTGGTGTGCTGTTCACCTAAGTATCATGATCTATCATACTTAGCATAATTACACACTGAGATGTAATGTATGAACATAATTATGATTATTCAATTTAGTTTTTATATGTATGATATGCTAGATACCATGCTCTATACCTTCGGTGTTGTAATGGTCAAAGTGTAACCTCTTCGCTGAGGCAGTATCATATGATTAAAGAAAAGCATTGCCAAATTTGTATGAATGTTGCAAACACAAAGATTCAGTGGCAAGTAATCAATATTTCAACAAACAAAGGCAACCCAGAGGCTTTGGCAGAGAGGTGAATTCTCACGTCTTTAATTTGCACAATTTCCATTGCCATCTTTGGGCTTACAGGAATGTGGTATATGGCCACATATGGGGCAGGAAGGATATTTATCATTAACACAAACCTATGTAGCAGTTATATGTTCCTGCACACACTCTTCCCTGGTTTTGTTTTCTCTCTCTGTGTCTTTTGTAGGTGCTTTGATAATAGGACCGTGCAGGTGGTGAGCCGAAATAGCAGTCCATGCAGTGCTATGACACAGGCACACGTTTTGCCCTGGCTGGTGTTAAGCTGGGGAATATTACAGTATCTAAAAAATCTTACACATTTATTTTTAAAGGGCACCTGAAATACATGTGTGCTTCAGGGACATCCTAGGAGAAGGGACTAAGACCTGTAAGAATTAGGGTCAAGGTGTGTAGCTTTTCATGCATTGATTAGTTATGGTCCCTACAGAATCTCTGTCTTTTTTCAGCGTTTGCTAAGATGAAGCACATCAAAATGATCAGGAATACAGCTTCCACTGCTTTCAGGGAAGACATAGTTTATAATATTCAAATGAAAGCAGCATGACCTGGCCCTTGGAAAACTGAAGTACCCACATCCTGAAAGGGTTGTACTCTTGTGTCCCTGTGGAGCTTGGAGAGCGGTGCCCCATCTGTGGGGTTTTGTTTTGCTGCTCTTTGGTTGCCCTCCCTCTGACAATGGGTTCCCTCAAGTTGTGAGCAACACTCGCTCCACCTCCTGCTGCCTCCGCACCAGAGGGCTCAGGAGGAACCATCACGGAGGTAAGGCTTTTCTGTGGTGTCGATCACAGGGTCAAAGCGTGCTGGGTTTGGAAGGAAGCTCTGCTCTCAGCAGAGAGCTCTCAGAAGACATGACAGAAAGTAGCGACCCTTCTTCAATCACATTCCAACCAAATTTTAGCTCCTTTCTTTTATATTTCCCTTCCAATGTAACCAGAGGCTTCCCTAAGTCGAGGCGGGGGAGAGTAACTCATTGCTGGGAGTTGACAGGGGTGCAGCTTTCCCCACAGCAGATGTCCCAGAGCAGAGGGGCTGAACGCACAGTGGGTCTGCTGGTGAACTCAGGCTGGTCCCCCAGGTTAAAATGGACAGGAGATAAAAATGCGCTTTTCCAGAATGTGGAAACAGTACGTGTGATTTGTGCCAAAAGTGTGGAATGGGGATTGCAGCTGAAAGAGGCAGGTGAGATGCCTGGATCACATATACAGCCAATCTCTAGGGTGACTTGTCCATGCTCAAATCTCTTTTCTGTTGAAACTGATAGCAGTCCCAGGTATACATGGAGGAGGAGAATAATAAGGACTTTGCTGTTTCCCTCAGCCAGAGCCCACCAAAGGAAACGGGCATTCTTATTTTTGTCATTATTTCTACAAAGAGCCACATTAGACCATAATCTGTTTTGTATGTCTACATGTTTTTACTCTTAGGGGCTAAAATTTACAGTCGTGTCGTCCTTTGGCATCAACTTGTTTGGTCTCCACTGTCACAGCCAAAACCTACAAAAGTTGATTGTAAATGTGTTTACAAATAAAAAGAAATTTCATGGGATAAAATGTTATAACCGTGCCTCTGAAATAAAGCTGTAAAACTCTGTATTTAACTTCAGGCCATGAAATTTGGAATGCCTGGACCAGTAGAACTACTTGTAATATTCTAAACTTACTAACTAGACCCCTACTTTCTTTTTATTGCCAAATGCAATTAAAAATAAGCTATGATTTACCATGCTCGTCTTAGGAGAATCTCAGAGAGGATCGTTTGTAGGCAAAGCCATACGATTCACGGAAACTCCTGGTACTACTGACTGCGGCGTGGAACCGTGCTGAATTCTAAAAACTGTAGCAAAAGCAGCTGCATGGGAGTGAGCTCTCACACCACAGATCTCATTAGGAGCCAAATGACTTTAAACCAGTAATTTAAATTCTGCATGGTGTGCTTTTCAGATGAGAACCAATTACTGGTTTGGTACAAAAAGGCCCGTGGTTATTTCTTATACTAATTTAGGGTTTTTTTTCATTTAACTGTGGTTGAAGTTTGAACCGTAGTTTGCCAGTACATGAAGTAATTTTAAAAAGAAGTGAAACATCTTTGCCTCAGTTTCCCTTAAGATTAAAGCTTTGGATTGCAACTACAGAGCTTCTTGTTGTATACAAGATAGTCATTTAATGCACTTTATTTAAAAAAAAAAAAAAAGGCACAAGTTATTTTGTTTATAAAAATGTTACAATTGCACTATGCTGTAAGAATCGGTTAATAAACTGTACAGTTTTGTAGTTAACATCGTGGTTGGTCATAAATGATTGAAACAATTACATGTTTCAGTTAAATGTTAATTTTATATGTGGTATATGTAACCATAAATAAATTTTTCTTTCTAAAAAAAACCGAATGGCTGGCTGTTTCATTTAATTGAATCTCACATTCTATTTCAAATAACAAAACAATATTCTTTCAAAATTAAATATGTTTCAGTGCAAAAAGATGGCACATGGCATGACTAAATTTTTGGGGGGATTAAATTCAGACGTGCAGACTTCAGCTGAACTTCGGGATGTCCCCTGTACCCACTCACGCTGCAGAAGGAAATACCGGGCACTCTGATTCTCTACAGAAAGTCTGAAAGAAGAGCTGACAGGAATATAGAGTTGTAAACGAAAGCCAGGGTGCCCTTCAAAGGCTACTTTCCTTATCCAAGTTGATTCACCTCTGCTGACGCGCTGCCCCTTATTGTCACCGTAGATGCTCAGTTTTCGGGAACAAAACTCAATATGGATGTACAAGAGGCTCTACATTGGGTCTTGCAAAATGGATGTAAAAACTTAGTGTTTGAGTTGGTGATCATTAACTGGGAGAAGTAAGAGTTGAAAGAAACTATGTTTATTTTTTTTTTTTTAGAACTTTGGTCCTGATCCTCCAATTAAGTAACTGCAGAGTCAGATGCATGATTGGAGTTCTGTTTCCTCACTTTAGTTGTTACAGCCAAGCTAAAAGAAAGTGATGGCCTGTGGCGTTTTCCAAATACTTTTTTTTTTAAATGTATGTTTTAATTCTTCTGAATGGTTTTCTTGAACACCCAACTTTCTTTGTAGGCATAAAAACTGATGAAATGAGCTACATCTCTAACTGTAAAACCGCCTGTTGTGTACCATAGCCAGTGAAAGTGTGATTTCTGAAAGAAACTGACCAGTGACTGACAGATACCCCTACAAGAGACTGCTTCAGGCGTATCCTGGAGGAGGTCTTAGTGATGTTTACTGGTACCAGGCACAGCTGGCCTCCCCACCTCTCACATTCAGGCACCAGCTACTTTATCCAGCGAAGAAGCTGGGGTGTTGTGGTGCAGGGGCTGAGTCCCAGTTTGTCTCTCTGCGGTTAAACTACAGCCAAGCGGACTACAGGAGAATGTTGATCAGGATCTGTATGATAAATGGTTTCTGCTTAACTAAACATGAACTGTAATGACACACTATAGACCCTTAGGAACTATCAACCATCCAGTCTACTAAACTGGAAAATGAATAAAAATTAATGGAAAAAAAAAAAAGAGAGGGAGGGGAAATAAGTGGTTCACCTAACGGAGAAGCCAACATTGAAATCATGTGGCCAGGGCTGTTTGGGGATCTCTTTGGGCTTAATTACTAGAGCCTAAAGTAGGACAGTAAACTGAACCTGTTCTGACCGTGCATGTTTAACCTCCTGCTGCAGTTGGGAGGACCAGGAATGAGCCAGGACCGGTGGGGATGGATATTTCTACCATCTTGGCGTTGCCGTGTTGGTGCCCCTTGCACATCCAACAGCATCAGCCTAACAGCTTCCTAGCAGTCTCAGATGGAAGCCTCATTAAGAGGGCAAAATACCTGACCAAATCAATAAACAGAATAGTGAAAACCTGACAAAACTTAGTGGCACTCGGCCAGAGTTGTAAAGGAATCCCTATTAAAGTGGTGCAAGCATGAAAGGCTTTACAGAGCTGGCAGGTATCCTGGCTGTGTTTCTGTTTAGTGCGGGTAACGTCCCGCTGACGAAGCAAGCCAGCAGTACCACAGAGGAACTCGAGGCACTGGCAGTGCTCAGACCACCCAGTAACAACTGCTTTGTCCCCCCCTGCCCAATGTATAGCACCCCGCTTTATGCACTGTGGTTGGATATCAGATATATCGATTAAGTCTGGAACTAAGCAGAGGGGAACAGCGGAATTTTTACTAATAGGTGTGCTACAGGAAACTTCTCTGGCTTGTAATAGGTGGTCAGTGTATTTGCAAGGATAAAATAATCGAAGGCTGTCAGAGTAAGCAAAAGAAAGTTTCTTTACATGAGGCCCACAAGTGGAAATGAAAAGAGTGCAGTCCAGTGTTATTCTTTGGATAGGAAAATCATCAGTATGGCATGTTTTACAAAGAAAATTCCATTTGCAGGTACTCAGGCTTTTAAAAAGCTCCAATTCATATATACCTTTCAAAGATTTTGTAATTATTTGTGATTATAGAGATCTAAGTTTTTTTTTTCTCTCGAATTTCTTTTAAAGCTGGCAGCTCAAACCTAATTAGGTTTGGGGGGGGGGGGGGTTGTTGGGTTTTGGGTTTTTTTTTAATTGAGATGTCCTCCTCATAACAGAAATGCTCCCTGGGTTGTTACTCTTGGCATTCCTCTGACTTGAACGCGAGCTGAGCAAACCCAGTGCTGTACAGCACGTTACAGCCAGCTCTTGGTTACTGTGTGCAAACCGGCTCTTATTTGAGTATCTTGTGGATTTTAATGGGATTTTGTTCTTTTGTGTCTGCCAAAGTGTTTCATCCCCATATTTTCTGCTAATTGCAAAGATGGTGGCCCTTCAGTTCAGGGCATTCTTTGTCTGACAACAAAAGGTGTCTTAATGTACCAGGACACTTGTCTACCCACCAGTGGCCCAGCAGAGCTGGATTCCTCTTCATTTTTTATCATGATGTATGGGGTTTAAATGATGCTTGACAGAGAGCCTATATAAATACGTTTTTAAGATGCATCGAGTTTGCCATCATCATCATTTTGAGCTGTCAAGCGCAAAAGCATTCTCTTACAATTTCCAGAACCAGGCTCATCACATTCCAAATCATTCAGCTTAAAAGGGGTGTGCAGAGGATGTGGCAAACCAGGGTGAGAGCGCCCTTACGGCTCTGGTTTCAGGCATCAGGCAGGACTAATTGGGAGCAAGAGAATTCCAAAATCTCAGACTGACCTAAGGATTCCCCTCACTCCCCTACATGTTCTTACTCTTTCACCTTTGCAAGAGGGGTGACAAAGAGGGGGCTGCTCTTCAGGAAGCCTTCATGTTCCCCCCCCCCCCTTCTCTCTTAGATGCCATCCGTTGCTCCAGTTCCTGTTCAGCTTTTCCCAGGAGCTGGCCTTTTCAGTGTGCCACTGGCAGTGCCGTGCGAGGACATCTGTGGAAATCACTGTCAGCCAAACAGCCCTGCTCTGAGCACATCAGGCAGGAGGAGGAAGCAGTTGCTATTTGCCAGTTAAACCCACAGAAGAATAATTTCCTTCCTAACGTCCGAGCAGATCAGACAGACCCACAGACCCGCTGCTCTCGAGAGCGAGAGAAACGAGGACAAGCTTCCACTTGGGTCCCACTGACCAAGAGGCAGGGACTGTGGTGGGGAGGAGGAGCTGGTCCCTGCCCAGCCTGTTCCTCGCAGGCTCTCCCTTGGCTCCGTTACCCTGCGGATAGGGCTGAGTTCACTGCCTGGCAAGGCAGGATGTGCTGCGCTGAGCCAAGGCCACGCAACAACAGCTCATGGCTCCCTTGATGCCTTGGCTCCTTCTGCAGCTTAGTTTCTTCTGGAAAGGGACTCCGGGATTTATCGTCAATGCTGGATTCCCAGTCCCTTCAGACAGTTTTTTTCTGGGAACTCATAAGGCAGCTCTGGGTTTTGTTGTTGGCGGTGGTGGTGTCTTTTAATTAAACAGCCTATTTTAGGGTCCCTGGGGTTCTCTGTGCCGAGGTTGGGTTTGGTTTGGTTTTTTTCCTCCCTTTCTAGGAATAAGTCACCAAAGACTGTCATGAGCTTAACGCTTGGTCCATTTCTTTCATCGTGCTCTTTCTGGACAGTGTTTGTTTGCCTTCTGCCCAGCCACAGCTTGTGCACTGCCTTTAGAGAAACACAGCCCTGCCAATAGATGTGTCTGCTCTGAGATCTGCAAACCCCTGTGCCTGCCATCACAGGGTGGTTCAGGCTGGCTCTGCTTCAGCAGCTGCTCTGGGACTGCTCTCACAAGCTGCCCACTTCCCCAGGAACACCAGTGGCTCTCCTGAGAAGGTGACAGTGACCTGCCCTTGCACCCCGCAGAGCATTTCCTAAAATTGGCCATTCCTGCCAGCAGAAGGGGAGGCCAAGAGAGCATTCCTGTAGTGCTGGTTGCTCTTGTGGTCACCACATCCCTGGGCCTGGGAAGAGTGGGCTGTGAGGGGCAGACAGCGACAGGCACCGGTCAGGGAGGTTCGTTCTCCTTCCCTTGTGATACCAAGTTGCAGGAATAGACATCAACAGGTCTAGAAGATGTTTGCTGCTCAGACATCCATGGTGCATCTCCTAGAAGGCAGAGTCACCAGGCTAGATGGGCATGTGCCATATGCCAGACTCGTCCCGTGGACGTGCAGCAAGGCTGTGGCAGTGGCAGTATGTCCACAGCAGCATTTTGGTTTCCAGCTCGTATCAATTCAGTGTTTTCTTCACATTTACACTTGATTTGTTTTTCCAAGGAGTGTTGTATTCTTATTCAGAGATGAGATAAAGCATTCATCAGAGCCTGGTAGTTTCCCCTATTCTCTTTAGCATTTTTCTGCTTCTACTTGATTCTATTAGAGGCTGTTCTAATGAGCACTCATTAAACGCGTCTCTCTCCAGAGATCTAAGCAGCGGAATCTCCATCATTTTCACTGTTTCACAAAATGATGCAGCGCTTTGTTTTAGTCAAGTTAAAAAAAGAACAAAATGCTGCTCTGTGTCCCTTTCAATCATCTCACCTTCAGCAGTCATTTGCAAAAACACTCTTGCTTTTCCCTCTGCTTAAAAATTATTTTTCACACCACTTAAATGACAGCTTAATGGTATGATAAAGGACTTCCCAAGCACAGGTCTTTCCCATGTGTCAAAAGACCAGTGGATTCCACATGTAACGTCAGGCACAGCGGGGTTGCAGCCATAGGTGAAGTTGTCCCTGTGAATAGCTGCTGTGACATTCAGTTGCTGTAGGGACTGCTTCCTTTTGGGAAGCTGCTCTGAGGCGAAAGGCAGGAGGGCTCTGACCCCTGCGGTGGGAATCCGAGGCAAAAATCCTGAACAGGATCTAAGTACCTGTAACGATGTTGGTATACATGGAAAGGCAGGGCCATATAGAGAATAATTCAGGCCACTTATGATAAAATACCGGTATTGTTTTCAAAGATACAGAAGCCTCAGCAAACACGTCAGGTGCTTCTCAGCAGCTGGCAACGTGAGCAGAAAGAGGTCATGCCAGGCATGCAGCAAACTGAAATACCTGCTGCTCTTCCTTCTTGCTCCCCTGTCTAAGAGCTTGCTGTGAGAATGTGGCAGGTAGGACTAGTGCTCTCTGCCGCTGTGCATTTCCAGCATTAGCCCCAAAAAGAGACTACTACCGGGGATTTAACATCTACTTAACAGCTCTGAACAATTTCCACTCCTGAAAGACGCGAGGTTTCATCACATCACCTCTGTGTCTCCCTGTCGATAGCTTCTACCATGGGGAAGAGTGCACCACCACGTAGCTGTGGAAATGTTTCACATGAAATTACCGTACTGTCGAGCTTAGAGTGTCAAAGAGGCTGGTGCCAGCCTTCTGGTGATGCAGAAGCAACCACCAGTGTAAAAAAAGCCGGTAACTTGAAAGGCTTCAGTAACAGGGGAAGGGGAAGGTACGGATACCTCGCGGGTTCTGTGAAACTTCAAGCACCGTGTGCCACCTCCCCTGATGCGCTGTAGACACACCTGCAGTCTGAAGCGGTGAAAATCCAAGGGGGGACACAGCAACTGGGAGTTTCTGGTCAGTGGATCAGGTTAAAGGCCATAAGAAGCCTATTGTTTACTTGACCCATTAAAAGTCACGAAAAGCCTTGTCTCCAATAGGGTTTATCCAGATTCTTGCTAAGGCAGATGAAAAAGGGATTCATTTTTCCCTGGTGAAGATGGAGCCCAAGAGATATTTTGCGACCAGCATCCCTTGGTTCAACTGCAGCAGAGGTACTGTTTCCTGCAGAATGGTTACAGGCCATTTGCAACTTTCTGAGTCAAAACCAACCCTTAAAATTCCATCTAAAAACCACCTCGCAGCTGTGTAAAGCACCGTAACTGCCCTCGGGTTGCAGCAGCTGACTACAAGAACCAGAACTAGAAATAAAATCCCGCCCAGGAGAAATTACAGGTTTGTTGCTGATGGTAAAAGCAGAGGAAAGGTGTAAGTAGAAGAACAGGACTGTGCCTTTCTTGCACACCATCACGGGTAGGATGTGATATTTCAGAAATAAACGGGACAATATGATGGAGTGTGTCATATGGGAGAGCCTGTCTTCTCTGCAGTGAACATTATAGGAGAATTCAGGAAGCAGTCTGGAAACCTCTTGAGAGCTGTGTTTTCCCTCTGGCTCGCCATCAGGAGCAGCAGAGGTCTGGGTAACTGGTGAGGTATGGAGAGGACATTTGAGATAATTGTGAGGGGAGAAGATGGGACACCACTGGGGCAGCTGTGAGGGATGTGGCCTGGAGGAAAGGATTGTAGTCTTGATGCCTGAGCTTCGAGCTGAAGGGGGGGTAGGTGGGTGGTGAGAGGGGGGCACAGTCCTGGAGGTACTGGTAGCCCAAGCCAACATCTTACCAGTGTATAAAATTTTGCAGATGAGTTGAATAGAGGAACTGATGGGAAGCTTTGACATTTATCTAAAATGTATAGACATCTGTGTTTTATCCTACACAGGCTTTACAATACCCGAGTTGTCATCAAGATAAGTGAAACCAGACTGCTTGACACGTCAACATCACCTTGGACTGCATTTTGCTGTTAAGGGGTTTGTTTTGTCAGCACACACCCATAGGTGTACATGCCCCATGACTTACAGTAAGGCACAGGTGGCTCCACGACAGCCAGTGAGGAGACACGGGGGAAGCTTTGCTCGCTCAGTCTGGGGTCCTAACTGCCTTACAGGGAGGGTATCGAGAAGATGGACCCCAGGGTCTCCACAGTGGTGCATGGTGAGAGGATGAGAGACAACAGGCATAAGCAAACCAAGAGAGGCTGAGACACTGAATAAGGAGAAACTATGTCCCCATCAAGAGAGTCAGGCAGTGGGCAGGTTGGCCAGAGAGGTTGTGCAGTCTCTCCTTGGAGGTTTTCAACATCCAACTGGGTAAAGCCCTGAGCAACCTTGTCTGACTCTGCTTGGAGACAGAGGTTGGACGACAGACCTCCTGAGGTCCCTTCCGACCTGAATTATCCTATGGACCTCATGATGAATGAGATACACCTGTGGGTGTCCAGCCATCTCACCTATCACCTGTGACAGCCAGACTCAGGTACAAAACTGGGAGTTTTAGATTTTTGGGGTAGGTTTTTTTTTGGTGGTGTGGGTGCTCACCGTCTGGACAGCCCTAGCAATAGTTTACTGAAGGAGTCTCTAGCTCAGAGTCCACGTGAGGACAAGGTAGGTGAATACAAATGGTACAGCTTGAGACAGAGTGCCAGGTTTTATGCCATGCTGAGACCTAGAAAGTTTCTACCTGACCCGTACGACACCAGGGTGCCTGCATACACTGCAGGGCACGAGTCCTGGCACAGACAGACACAGCTCTTCCCACCATGCTTTGAACCCAGCTTCCCCTGCAAGCGTGAATATGCAGAAAGGAGCCCTGGGCAGGAAAAAAGCCAAAGGCTTTTACCCTGAAGCCACATTTAGAGTTGAAGAGTCCCACGGCAGCTGGAAGGCTTTAGTCTGATCAGATATTCCTTTTCCAGGCAGATGCACAGGCGCCAGTCTCCGCCAGCAGGCAACGCAGCATCACCAGACAGGCTGCAGCCCCACCAGAGCTGCCCCAGAGCTGCCTCAACACCTTCTGGCCTTGCTCCAAGCCAGCCCATTGGGGCTGGGTTTGTAACACAAAGCTTTTTATGGAGCCTTTCTCGTCTGGGAGTGACCTTCAGCACAAACTCCTCTTCCCTCTTTCCTTGCCCAGCCCTGGCAGGAGGTGTCTCTGGATAAGATGAGCCCAACTGGCACATTGGCTGCAGGTCTCTTAAAGAGTTTACAGAATTGTCGTGGTTGGAAAGAACCTCTGAGATCACCAAGTCCAACCATACACAAAACCACAACCCACTCCCTTCAATCTCAGCCACTGAAGCATGCCCTGAAGTGCCACATCTACATGTTTCTTAAATACCTCCAGGGATGGGGACTCAACCACCTCCCTGGTCCGGTGCCTGACCACCCTTTCAGTAAAATAATTCTTCCTAATACCCAGTCTAAACCTCCACTGCTGCGATTTCAGACCATTTCCTCTGGTCCTGTCATCATTCACTGGAGAGAAGAGGCCAACACCCACTTGTCTACAACCTCCTTTCAGGTAGTTGTAGAGGGCAATGAGGTCTCCCCTCAGCCTCCTCTTCTTCAAACTAAACACGCCCAGTTCCCTCAACCTCTCCTCACAGGACTTGTTCTCTAGACTCCTCATCATCTTGGTAGCTCTCCTCTGGACACGCTCCAGCACTTCAATGTCCTTCTTCTAGTGAGGGCCCCAGAACTGAACACAGTACTCAAGTTGAGGCCTCACCAGCACCAAGTACAGAGGCACAATCACTTCCCTGCTCCTGCTGGTCACACTATTCCTGATACAAGCCAGGATGTTGCACAGAACACAATCTTTTAAATCTTTAAAAAAGAAAATATGCCCCCATCCCAACCCCCCGCTCCCCTAAAAAAAACCCACAAAATCCCAACTGAATTTTTAAAAGAATTGTTAAAAGAGAACTGCAGCCTGTTCCTCCCCAGGGGCTGGAGAGCTACAGTTCACCAGCCTCTCAACAGTTCCACCCCTCTCCCTCCCACTTCTCTGTCACCAACCAGAGGCAAGAGAAGACACCTGGGTTTAGGCCCATGGGTCAAAACCGTGCATCAGTGTTCAAAGAACACATTTTGGTAACACTCTTGGGGTGTGCCTCAGACTACTTCTCTGTAAGCGGAGTCCTGGAATGAGAGGTGTCACCCAAGGGAGCTGGGAGATGATCTTGTCTTTTTGTTTTGTACACCTGAGGTGAGATAAACCCTGAACACTGCAACCCAGTCTGTTCCCACTTGTAAAAGTATGTTTTTACATAGTCTAAACATAGTTAATGTTTTTCCATAGGAATGAGTCTGCAAAAGAATGTTTATGGACAGTGGGAGGCTTGAGAACACAAGTTGTTTTCCTTACCCAAGGAAAGCTGAAAAGTGACATGAATGTAGCATAGTAGAAGTAGCATTTGGAGAAAACAGGAGGCTTGAGGACCATATGGATCAAGCAGAAAATGATGTAACACGAGCTAGTGGATGGAAGCTGAAGCAGGTTAGATCCACTTCAACACCCAGATATGTAAGCATTGGAAGGCAGTCGCCAGGAAATGGAGGTTGCCATCTCCTGACAGACTGGCTTGCTGATGGGGTGGCTTGAGCCAAGCACAAACTACTGGGCTCAGTCGAGGAATAAATGGCTGTAAATTAAAAGACCCTATAAAATATTTGTGGTTTGACTTGAGGGCCATGACAGCAGCAGAGGGGCAGAGCACCAATGCTGTAAGTACAGGCTGAGAGAGCTGGGGTTGTTCAGCCTGGAGAAGAGAAGGCTCCAGGGAGACTCTGTAACAGCCTTCCAGTACTTGAAGAGGGCCTACTGGAGAGATGGGGAGGGACTCTATCAAGGGAGTGTAGTGATAGGGTGAGAGTAATGGTTTTAAACATAAAGAGAGGAGATTTAGGTTAGATACTAGAAAGAAATTCTTTGCTGTGAGGGTGGTCTGACACACTGGAACAGGTTGCCCAGGGAAGTTGTCCAGAAGGGGGTGTTCAAGGCCAGGCTGGATGAGGCTTTGAGCAACCTGGTCTAGTGGGAGGGTGGGGTTGGACCTAGATGATCTTGAAGGTCTCTTCTAACTCCAACCATTCTATGAGACTATGTTATAATGACCGTTTCTGGTAGTGAATGCTAAGAATCAATGACCATGGTAACAGCAGAGCCATTGGCACAGCCTCCACAGGTTACATACTGGATCCTCCTCTACTACACCTCTTGATATCAGCAGCCCAAAATAGTATCAAATTATTTCAGTGACTACATTTTGGAGGAAGGCAGAAAAAGGATGCACCTTAGCCATTTTTTTCCACTTTTTACATGATGTCTTTCATAATTTTAAGTATTTTCCCCGATTATTCATAGCATTGGGTGGACACAAAAGATTTTAAATTTTAAAATTGTAAACATTACAGAAGATCTGCCTTGAGGCATGAGCTTTGGAAATAAAATTGATTAAAGCTAGACCAAGGTCTTCCTTGGCCCACAATGTGTTTATATCATATCAGAGGCAGAAATAGTATTCGAAAGAAAAAGTTCACACTTGTGTATTGGTCTCATCAATAGATAGACCAGAACAGCAGAAAGACCAGAGTTACAGCACACAGCACCATCAGCATGCAGATTCTGAGTGGGAAAAATCTCCCAATACCATTAAATGTACATCCTTTGGGAAACCAAATGGCTCACAGTCACTCTGCTCCAGCCTAAGCTGTAGGCATACCTCAGTCAAGGCCGGATGGGGCTTTGAGCAACCTGGTCTAGTGAGTGGAGGTGTCCCTGCCCACGGCAGAGGGGGATGGAACTCGATGATCTTTAAGGTCCCTTCCAACCCAAACCATTCTATGATTCAGATTTCTCAGGGCCACATCATCTAAGGCAGGACTCTGTCTGCAAGCTACCTGGCACAACACACCCTGGTCCTCACTTTTGAATCGTTAGATAACCTATGCTTAATACCAGTTTAAAAAAAATACAAAGACCAATCACAATTATCAGTTCACCATGATTTATTTCTGTACTGGAAATAATTTGGGGGTATCAGTCTAGTTAGTAGTGACTGATCCGTAATTGCTCTGATATTTGGCTCTTTTATTCACAGTGCCAGACTGGAAAAGAACCAAGAGCACATAAGTAACTTAAAGATGTCCTGTTCTCCCTAGGACAGAGATGCTTGCAGATGGAGAAGCTTGCACAATTTCTGGATGGAGTGAGCCTTCCAGTCTCCAGGGTTACCAACGTGAGATACTCAAAAACACTGAAGTCAGGGAAAGAAAAGGAGGGAAAAAAATCCTGCCACTGCCAGCATTACAAATCAAGTACTAATGTTTATAAAATGAAAATTTTCTGTAGCAGCTGGTGTTTTGCTAAACTAATATATATGCCTTAATACTATTTTCCATATTATCTCTGGCATTATCTCACTAAATATAATATAGTTTTGCTGCAATAATAAAATAAAACACTACATACCCACAGTTTATAGAAATTCCTATTCCCAGCTCTGGTCTGACAATGAATCAAACTGCCCGAGTAAGTGAAGTAACAGCTCGTTTGTCACTGTCCCAGATGGTTGTATAAACCACTTGCTACGAGTCCTGTTCACAAACTACTTTTGAATCTGATTTCAGGCTTTTGTCCCATTGAAAAATTTCTTTGAAAGCTTTGAATCTGCAACACGGAATTGTTCCTGACTTCCATTACATGCATTTTAAAAAAAAAATATCACACTCAAAAATATCTGATGGAAATCTTCACGTAAGCTGCCTGGACCCATTGCAACAGGCCCACCACCGTCCTGCCCAGCCACAACCTGCTCACCTGGCAGCTTCCATCGTCATCGGACTGGGAGAAAAGCAGTTTGTTTTCCCAGTTTATTTGCAGGTGGTCACTGGAAACCCTGGGTTCTAACACCTGACCAAGATGTTAGCCCACCTTGAAACGCAATAGAAGCTGCCCTATGCCAGACTCTCAGCAGTGGAAGGGCGTGAGGCTGCCGGTGACATCCATCAGGCAGCCTGGGGATGAGGGAGGATGCAGGGAGAATTTGGGTTATAAACTGTCTCAAGTTTCACCTCAAAAGAAAACTGTTCTTTCCCAAATTTTCCTGTAGAAGAGGAAAAACCACACACAAAACTGTGTAAAAAATGTCCCTCCCTGCCGTTGAAACTTGGGGTCTCTGACCTGGGTCACTTCACTGGCCAGCAAGCTTCTTTTGCTTTGGGTAGGAGGGAATTCCCTGGGAGGATGCAGAAAGTGAGACTCGGAGGTGGTGTGCTCCCAACACTCCCTGAACACTTGTGGAAATGAAAGCGTGTGGAGAGTCATAGAATCATAGAATGGTTAGAGTTGGAAGGGACCTTAAAGATCAGCGAATTCCAACCCCCCTGCCATGGGCAGGGACACCTCCCACTACACCAGGTTGCTCAAAGCCCCATCCAGCCTGGCCTTGAACACTTCCAGGGATGGGGCATCCACAGCTTCTCTGGGAAACCTGTTCCAGTGTCTCACCACCCTCACAGTAAAGAATTCCTTACTAATATCTAGTCTAAATCTCCCCTCTTTCAATTTAAAACGATTGCTCCTCACCCTATCGCTACACTCCCTGACAGAGTCCCTCCCCATCTCTCCTGTAGGCTCCCTTCAGATACTGGAAGGCTGCTATAAGGTCTCCCTGGAGCCTTCTCTTCTCCAGACTGACAGCCCCAACTCTCCCAGCCTGTCCTCATAGAAGAAGTGCTCCAACCCTCTGATCATCTTCATGGCTCTCTGCTGGACCCATTCCAACACGTCCATGTCCTTCCTGTGTTGAGGACTGCAAAGCTGGACATAGCACTCCAGGTGGGGTCTCACCAGAGCAGAGTAGAGGGTCCATGTGGAGCATATTCCACAATGGAGACTAACAACACCCACCCATCAGTGCTCAACTCCCCGACAGGAGGTGGAGCAGCTGAGTTTGTGGGGGAGCCTGCTTAGCACTAGTGCTTCCCAAGCGGTGTCTATGCAACAAAATGAAGTAGAGCTTACATAGGCCCAGCAGAGCTGCACAGACACAAGCTGGGCACAGTGTACCTGCCTCTGGGACAGCATGACATCTCGCTTGAGCTAATTTGCCCTGACAAGAAGCCGATCTTAGGGTGCACCAGACAGTATTCTCACTTGAAAGACAAAGAAACTGAAATAAACTGCAGGAAGAAGATTTGTCTTTATGAATACATCTCCCAGGACAGTAGGGGTTTTCCTCAGCTCTACAGCGCCAATAAAAAGGAATTACAGAAGATACATTACTAAAATTATCTTAGGTGCATGCATATCCCTCCAAGAATTAGGAAAAGATTAAAACCAGAGCAGCTAGTAACAGCGCTGTCTCATCTAAAGGATTTGCCCACCGATGAGAGACAGGTTATTGTTCATGTAACTCACCCTCTCTCTCAAGGAGAAGCTGAGCACCAGGGGATGAAGGACACTGCGAGTCAGTCCTGGCACAAGTGACAAGGCAAGTGACAGATGCCATTATCAAAGCCCAGGGTGGGGGGTGGGCTGTTGTACAGGACAAGCTTCGGTGCCACCTCCCTTTTTGTCCTGTTTTTCCCCATGCTGGCAGGTCTCCCCTTCTCCCTTGTTTCTACTTCCTCCCTGCCTCCTGCCAGCAGAGTTCAAGAATTAGCAGGGGTTGCCTTTTGGCCTCCTTGTCATTACATTTAATTAGAAGACACCCTCATTTGCTTTGCTTTCGCTCCCCTGCCTGGCGGAGTAATTTGCATTTCACAGGCAATTCTCGGGCCTTGTTGAACATCTTCTGCCTGAAGTGAGCAGCACAGGGAATCACGCTGGATGGCTTGGCAGCAGCAGCTGCGGCACAGCCGAAGCCGACAGCTGAAGGAACACCTGGAAAATCTACAGGATGATTAAAAACTAACACAACAAAAGGGAAAAATACTGAATGTGCAGTAGGACTGGGCTGTCAGAGGTCAGTGCTGACACAGAGAGCATCATGACTAGGTGGCACACAGGGAGCAAACCAAAGCCCTGAGCCCCTCTCCAACACAGAGCAATAAGAATTTTATTGCCATTCTGCCATCTACATCCTTTGTTCATAGTTATGTCTGTGCCTGAAATATCACTTGAGAGAATGCGGTTCTCAGACCCCCACCTCCTCTTTGAATGGTGCAGCAGTGAGGCAGTGGTTCCATTTTCACGCTCCTTTGTCATCAGATTTTGCCAGTGCTGCTGTCCAGAGCTGTGGCTCCTACCAAGTCCAGTGCTGAGTCACTTGTTTGGCTTTGGTGAGCATTTGGATCCTCAATGTCATCACAAATCATCTGCTTTCAGGGACCAGAGACCTTTGCAATGCTGTGCTCCTTACCAGCAGGTTAATAATACAGCAACTGTTAGGTCTCCTCAGATGAAGCCAATGATAGAATCATCTACGTTGGAAGGGACTTTTAGTATCATTGAGTCCAACTGTTACCCTAACACTGCCAAAACCACCACTAAACCACATCCCTCAGCACCACAACTACACATCTTTTAAATACCACCAGGGATGGCAATCCCACCACTTCCCTGGGCAGCTTATTCCAATGTTAGACAACCCTTTCAATGAAGAAATTTTTCCTAATCATAGAGTGGTTACAGTTGGAAGGGACCATAAAGTTCATCAAGCTCCAACCCCCCTGCCATGGGCAGGGACACCTCCCACTACACCAGGTTGCTCAAAGCCCNGAATGGTTCCATGTCCTTTCTGTGTTGAGGACTCTAGAGCTGGACACAGCACTCCAGGTGGGGTCTCACGAGCATGGAGTAGAGGGGTAGAATCACCTCCCACGACCTGCTGGGCATGCTTCTTTTGATGCAGCACAGGATCCAGTTGGCTTTCTGGGCTGCCAGTGTGCACTGCCAGCACACGTTGAGCTTCTCATCCACAAGCACTCCCAAGTCCTTCCCCTCAGGGCAGCTCTCCAGCCACTCTGCATCCAACCTGTATTTGTGCCTGGGATTGCCACATCCCAGGTGCAGGACCCAATCCAATATCCAATCTAAACCTAAATCTAGTGATTACAAACACTTCCATAGTGTATGACATAAATCAGATTTTCCAGGAACAGTTACCTTCTCAGTGGATGCTGGATGCTAGAAGTTTTCAGCTTCTTTTTGTTTATAATAGTACAGGTTGTGTTGTATCGTTTCAGACTGCTCCTGACTTCACTTTTGGCCGCGCCTGTTCTTAAGCCACGCTTCCATGGGTGAAACTTTCAACCTTCAGAAGTCATAAGTGAAATTCCCAACTTCTGGTGTACACGAGCTTCTCCTCAGGTCCAGTCTTAAATTGATCCTTAATTACTAAAGTGACTAGGGGGCCAGAAAGAATCAGGACATCGCTAAGGATGTGTCAAATACGCCCTTTGTGGAAGGGGCATACATGTGTTCCCCCAGTGCCCAGCACAGTGATACCCCTCGGCAGAGCAAGCGGATCTTCACTAGAATTGAATGAAAATGCAGCAAAGTATCAAATCCCCAAAGAGCTTCGTTCTTGCGAAGGTAAGGTAGGAACAGAATGATGAAAGGAAGCCTGTCTGCTGTATTTTTTTGCCACCTGTTCACATGAGGTTTCTTTAGTCTAGTTCACTTCAAGAAACGGCAGTCATCTGGCAGAGCTGAAATGCAAATACAAATTAAAACGTCAGCCCTGGAATTTGTTTTGGCTGGAGATCTACAGAGATAGGAAGATATGAAAATTGCACAATTTGCAGACTCCAGGCACTTCAATAGAATTATCTGTGGATAAACTGAAGTAAATTGCCTTGAAAGAAATAATCCCTTGAAATAACTAATTAAATGGGCTGCATCTTTTAAAAAAAAGTAGTATCAGAATCCGCTCTCTTTTCTATAAAACATCAATCCATGTAATGGAATTCGCAGTATCTAAAGCTTTCTTCTGTATTTTATTTGCATGGATAGGGCATGGCCAAAGAAATCAAATTACTTCCCCATGACAGCATGGGAAATAAGGAATGTAAAGTAGATATAGGCTCTAAATACTGCAGTAGAGACAGAGTTTTACAGCAGAAATAGCCCATCTATACATGTACCTGCTGTACACACAAAAGCTGTGTTACAGAACATTATTGACCAAGCTGACTCAACGCTTTGATTTCCATTCTGCAAGAAATTCTGAGAGTCACAGTTTTGAGTAATTCACATGGAAACCATTACATGTACTCTGGAAAAGAGTAATTTTTCAAGCTATTAAAACAACTTGCCTGAAAAGCACTCCAAAATTTCACATGCACCCAGCACTACCATCCCAAGAGGGAGCCCAGTTGGACTCTTTACAACAAGAGCTAGTGGGCAATGTGCTGTCATCAGTTCAAGTAAGACATGGAGAAACGGGCTTGGCCTCTGGTTCCCAGGACCTTTCCCAGCAGCAGAAGGGCTCTGAGGTTCCATACAATCAAAGAATGTTTTGTGGTGGAAGGGAAGATCATCAAGTTCCAGCCTCCCTGCCATGGGCAGGGGCACCTCCACTCACTAGACCAGGTTGCTCAAAGCCCCATCCAGCCTGGACTTGAACCCCTCCAGGGATGGGGCATCCACAACTTCTCTGGGCAACCTGTTCAGTGTCTCACCACCCTCACAGGAAAGAATTTCTTAATATCTAATCTAAAACTCCCCTCTTTCAGCTTAAAACAGTTACGTTTTATCCTATTGCTACACTCCCTGACAAAGAGTCCCTTCTCCAGCTCTCCTGTAGGTTCCCTTCAGATACTGGAAGGCTGCTATAAGGTCTCCCTGGAGCCTTCTCTTCTCCAGACTAACAGCCCCAACTCTCTCAGCCTGTCTGTATAGCATAGGTGCTCCAGCCCTCTGATCATCTTTGTGGCTCGTCATCTTCCACTTCAAGGCACGGCAATGATTTATCTAGGAGGGACAGAGACTCCCACCCATTTCCTCACACACTTTTCCTTTGCCTACCTTCTCCAATCCATGCTTGCTTCACTTGAGGCTTGTCCTTTAGTTGATTGTACCAGGTTCCTCTAATTTTGGTACCAGCAATCCCAGCTCCATCCTTTCAAATCCCCCAGACCCCTCCATTCCTAGCTGTAACCCCCTTAACTAGATGTTCCCCAACCTTCTTGGGCAATCAATCCTTCTCCCATCACATCATGCACCTCTTCTCCTCCCACACCTACAGTTTTGTCATCCTCTTTTCCTTACTTCAGTCCTCTCACGCCTGCTGGCTCTTCTTGCATCTCTGTAAGTTAAAGTACAGCAGATTTAGGACAGACCTAACTTGGTTGTGAAAAGCTGATTAAAATCATAGGAGGAAAAAGTGATGTAAAGAGTCTGAATAAAGTTAATCTTGGACTAGTGACTGTATTCATCACACAGAAGAAGAGAGAGCAGCAGGAGTGGGAGATTGAGAGGGGAAATAGCGCTGCAACTCGGGAGCTGCAGAAGCTGCAGAGATCCAGCCGGGGAGCATCCAAACTCCGACGCACCATGTTCACTGTGCTCTGCTACTGTGAATCACCACAAACTGCACAGCATTAGATTTTATGTACCAACTGTGGGCGTTCAGTCAATTTTAATTGTATTTCATGTTGTGACAAGCCTTTGGAAAGAGACATTGTTCTGATGGAAATGTTTTCTTTCATTGTCACCTTTCCCATCTTTTCAAGATCAAAGCAAATTGTAGAAAAATGGAGCCTGAAGAACAGAACGGCTGAAGCAGATTGTTGTGCGGCTCCTGTCAGCTCGAAGGAAAGAACAAAGTCAAGCAGCAGCAAAGCCTTTCCAAGACACAGGGCAGACGGGTGCTGTGGTGACACTGTGGGCAGACCCAGACCAGAAGCAAGCTGGACTGGGAACCACACCATACACTATAGGAACACACCGGCAACATGGTCTTTGCTGGGATGGCAGGGTTTAATCTGAATCCGTTCCCTGCTTGATACTATTACAGCATTATTCCAGCATAAATTGAGCACAGTGTGGTCTATGGCAAATCTCTCTGCTCCTGAGGGGCTTTGAATTAAGAAAAAGCCATGGCTGCTGTAGCGTAGCTGCCCACCAGCTACCCCTCAAATTCAAGTTAGACTGCAGGGACCGCCTTTTCTTCCTGTGTTCACACACCACCTGGCACCACAAGCTTCTAACCATAACCTCAAGTGCTAAGAAAACGACAATGCCCACAACACATTTCTTGTTCTGAAAAACCCTAAAACTCCCACCTGGAAACTGCAGATATATCAAG
Source organism: Nycticryphes semicollaris (assembly GCA_013400055.1). Classification (NCBI taxonomy): domain Eukaryota; kingdom Metazoa; phylum Chordata; class Aves; order Charadriiformes; family Rostratulidae; genus Nycticryphes; species Nycticryphes semicollaris. The sequence continues at coordinate 198,650 of VXBJ01003998.1, forward strand.
TTTATTAATAAAGGGAAAAAAATCATCCTTTTAGTGCTATTAGTCCTATTGGCTTGGAATCTCTTGATGCAGTTTAGATATTATGGAGTTTCAGATTTAATATTCCACCCAGAGGATGATATAAAAGCCACTATTGATTTCCACTCCCAGTACGCAGGCTTCATCTCTATGTAAATTAAAGATTCTATAATATATTTCACAATATAGATTAGCTGTCATTCAGGCATTGATCTATTCTCATACCAGCAGGCTGACTTATTGGCAAGTTTCAGACAATAACACACCTAATGAAACCTGGTTAGGGCTGTGCACATTAATTAACACCTGCATCTCCAGCCACATCATCAAACATCCTAAGGAAAATCTGGGATGGCTGAATTACTCTGTGGTTCTATGAAAGAGCAGAAGAAAGGCTCTAAGACTCATTTCCACCACACAAAGGAGGACCAGAGCCTAAGTGATGAGGCAACAGCACTACCTCTTGCTGCTGGACATACTTCCCATCTTGGCCAGGAGAGGTGGGTTCCTGATTACCTCCCCATCCAAACCTGTGCTTGCTCACAAAAGAAAGGAGTAAAACTTAGATCTGCCAGAACCTCACTCTGTCCCTCCAATCCTTTACAAAAAGGCAGCCAGAAAACTCTCTCCTCCTCCGTGAAAAACAGCCTCATCAAACCCAACAAGGCCCTCAGGTTATTTCTCATTAGACTGCTGATGGGCATTAGAAAACCTCTCAGTATGGTGAAACTCAAAGCACGTTGCCCAAGCAAGGCTGGAGAGGAGCAACCAAGGTTTTCCAGTTTCATCTTAGGCTCAGCTACAGCCATCAGAAGTCTTGATGATGAAACCTGCTGTGCAGATGCAGTCTGTACAACTAAATTTTATTACTGTGTAACTGGGAAGCAGAACGGCACATCCATTCCCAGACATACACAGTCTCCCCTGCAGAAAGAGGGACTTAACTCAAGCATTAGGTTTACAGCAAGGCAGTCAGCGAGCAGAGACGCTCAGCATCCCTAGGGCTCAAGCAGACAACTGAATGCCATGAGCACAAATGGAAACACAGGAGGTTCCCTCGGAACGTCAGGAAACACTTTTCCACAGCAAGAGTGACCGAGCATTGGCACAGGTTGCCCAAGAGGTTGTGGAACCTACATCCTTGGAGACATTCAAAAGCTGCCTGGATGTGGTCCTGGGCACCCAACTCTAGGTGGCCTTGTTTGAGCAGAGGGCTTGAACCAGCTGACCTCCAGAGGTCCCTTCCCACTGCAACCCCTCTGTGATTCTGTGAATGAAAAGCTTAAAACATCCAACACTAAAACGCTGCAATCCACCCCCTCTCCCAACTTCCCCAGAGACCTCCTTATTCATTGTGCAGTGTCACATCACCTCACAGCTAGGGCAGGCTCAGAGGACTTTGCGAGGACAATTATAGGTGGGAGGGAGCTCAGCAGTGGTGCAGTGAATTCCTCGGCTGCCATATCTTGTCGCTTCAGGGCTTTCAGCTTCAGGGCAGTTATACATTTCAGAACCTTTCTGCCTTGGTTCCAACTTCATCGATGACTGGGGGACCCTGAGTCCAGAGAAGTGGGCACAGCTCCACCTGCACTGAGATTTGCTGTACGCCCGCTCTGATGCTCGGTTACTGAGAGGGGAACCAACAGCTGAAAGATCTGCTGAGGACAGTTCCCAGGGTCTTTGTCCTCCTGGAGCTATCGAAGCAGGAGAGGGGAGCTTACGTTAGGCCATGTCTTAACAGCTGGGTTTCCCTTATTTCAGAATGCTTGTCGGTGTGGGGCAGCGCCTCCACAGAGAACGTGTTCCTCAGGGGCAAAGACGTTGGAGGCATCGCTCTATTAAGATGACCGGCAATTTTAAAGACGATTAAATTTCACCAAGATGCATAGAAACGTTTGCTCCGTGTTTGCGTAGAAAAAACAAGGGCATTGAGAGTTCAGGGAACGGTGAAGTGCATGAATCTCTCTATCTTGAACTTCTTCACCTCTTCTCTGGGTTCTCATCCAGCCAAATTTTAATTAGAAGAAACTCTTACGATTGCCCCATGTGTCCACTGGAGGTCAGTGTCTTTCTACAGACAGACAGTCCCTCTTCCCTGGTGTGTTTGCAGGGGACAGAACTCTCACAGCAGCACCTCATTCTCCTGCCACAGGGTTTTCAAGGCTTTGGGTACAAGATAACGACAGAAGCCAAGTATGTTGCCAAAGGAAGGCCTCTCCTCACACCTTCCTTCTCAATCAAGCTAAGGTTGTAATAAGGTCATGCAAAGAATTAAAGGAACCTCATATTTTATATTTTTTTTTCCAGGTATTAAGCCTGCTCAAGCAGGGTAAAAGCTGCCAGAGCCCTCCTGCAGCTCTCCTGCCACCGCTGCAGCCTTGTAGGACCAAAGGCCTCGCTGCTCTCTCGGGTGAAACAGCATCTAGTTGGGCAGGAATGAATAAACCCGTTCAAGCATTTTCACGCTTCCTGCATTAATTTTCATGCAATACTACAGTGTGACTGACAGCCAGTAGTTCTTTACTATCTAGTTACTCCTGTTTGGCTCGTTTGCTGGGACGAGCTCCAGAGCAGGCGCCTGTTTCGGCTGCTACACCGGCTGCGTGGGAGATGTGCTGCCCCGCGCCGCTTCCAGAAACACCCCCTCATTAGTGATGCTTCTTCAGCAGCTGCCAACGCTGCGCCAGACGCTCTGCGCACCAAAGATTCGGGTGTTTGCCTCTCCAGGCTGAGCAAGGGAGGATGCTGAAGACTGACAACAGCAGCGGACGGGAGGGAGGGAAGGAGTGTGGTGGGGAAGGGTAAACAGCCGTGAAACAGAGCTGCTCAGCAGCCACACGTCCATCACACCCCGGCTGGTGCTGTGCCCGCTGCTCTTGAGTTTTAGAGACTGGCTCTTTCCGAGGTCCCACGATCCCACTTCAAGGAAAGTGATGGTGCCTCTGTACTTGGCGCTGGTGAGGCCTCACCTCGAGTACTGTGCTCAGTTCTGGGGCCCTCACTACAAGAAGGACACTGAAGTGCTGGAGCGTGTCCAGAGGAGAGCTACCAAGCTGGTGAGGGCTCTAGAGGACAAGTCCTATGAGGAGAGGCTGAGGGAACTGGACACGTTTATTTTGGAGAAGAGAAGGCTGAGGGGAGACCTCATTGCCCTCTACAACACCTAAAAAGAAGTTTGTAGAGAGGTGGGTGCTGGCCTCTTCTCCCAAGTGAATAATGACAGGAGCAGAGGAAATAGTCTGAAGATGCAGCAGGGGAGGTTCAGATTAGGTATTAGGAAGAATGACTTTACTGAAAAGGAGTGGTCAGGCACTGGAATGGCCTGACCAGATCGAGTCACCATCCCTGGAGGTATTTAAGAAACATGTAGATGTGGCACTTCAGGGCATGCTCTAGTGTTTGAGATTGTAGGGGGGTTTTGTGTGTGTATGGTTGGACTCGGTGACCTCAGAAGTCCTTTCCACCCACGACAATTCTGTGCGATTTTGTGAGGTCCACTTCTGAGTAACAACCCAGCCTGACCAACCAGTTGCCATCATGGCTGCTCAGGCTGCAGTTTCGCCTATTTGCAGCAGAGGACTCAAAGCAATCCTAGTGGAAGGAAAGGAACATTATCAGGGACTCTCCTCATCGATAGCTCTCTGGTTTGGGCACCAAGTGGAAAAACAGAGGCGTGAAGCCTGATGAGCTGAGACACTCCCCATGCCAGGTATCTCAAGATCTGGCCCTTTCAAATTTTACATTATTTTCTTCAACTTCTGTGCTAATAAATTAATGCTGCCTTCGATAGCTTCAGTTCTGTCCTGCCAAGAGCCCTGATGTTCTCAGAGGGAAACTTTCCATCCCACCACTACTCCATTCCACTCTACATGCGCTTCCTCAGCCAACAACTTTTTCTACATCCTTTCTACAGCTCTGGGATCCTTGCTGGCATCCAAACAGATGGGTGAGAATAAACGATCGCTGCCCACAACCCGGAGAGAAGCGCTATCTGCAGCAGGCTGGTAATTACAGCAATTGTGCAAAGCTCACACCTGGAAGTCTTAAAATAGAGCTGCACTTTAGAAGTATACTCTACCCATGTATTCCTTAAATATCCTACCTTCCTGAATATTCATGTTATGCTTTCTGAGTAGGAAAACATTCCCAGTTCACCAGACTCCTTTAATAATTCTTGTATTCATGAATTTTAAAGAAGACCTATTTCCTATTTAAATGTCAACTTAAGTCTATTTATCCTGATGGGGTATTGAGGCCAGCAGCACTGCCAGCGCTGGTTGCACTCTCGTGTCTCATCTGATCAGCGAAGGAAATAAAAGCTGAAGCAGGCAGATGGCTGAATCGAAGAGAAAGGTCATTACATGCTGCAACTGATAAGGTGAAGAGAATAAAATAGATAAGGTGATCTTCAGGGAGAAGGTTAAAACTTAGCCTCACCATTCAGAGGGTGTATGGGTACGGAGATAAAATAAAGCAAATACAAAGAGGAGTATCATCAATTATGCATCGAAACATCTTCTCCTATTGTTTAGCACAGGAAGAATCCTGGCCTCTCTTTTCTTCCCCATCTCTGTTCTAAAAAGCTCTTATATTCCTACCTCTCATTTAAGGACAAAAGAATGCCACAGATCTGTGGTGTTACCCTCCCCACTTAAGTGAGGCATCTTGTATTTAAATGCTTTTCCTCTGGCAACACAGTAAGAAGCAACATTACAGGTAGACAACTCCCACCTCTCATCTCAAATAATTCCAGTTGTTCGCAGCTGCCTCAGAATTTGGTGTATTTTAGCTAGGTTTGAAAAATCCCTAAAGTGAGGATTTATTATGTCTTTCAGCAAAGTACAAAGTAAATCTATCATGCCACATAAATAATTCATATAAATTCTAGAAACATAGGAAGGAATATAGGTCAGGAGGGGCACCACAGGAGAGGGGTGGAGTGTCCTTTACTTAAAGCATGTGGTAGACCTAAATTCAGTTTCCTAGATAGACCCTGTCAACTTAAAGAATGAAGATGGCTCTTAAATAATTCAAAAAGCACAGGGTGACTTGACAGTCACTGAGGCTTTTGAAGAGAATAGAGAGGATGAACAAAAATGAGACAACTAGTATTTTTCAGATAAGAATTTGTCTGATGGAAGTCAGTTGGGTACAAGGTGGCTTTGGCGCTTATCTTTCTTACAAGATTTGGGAAATGTCACAATGGTGGTTTTCAACAGTTATGGCAAATCAGTGACTGGTCACTGGCAGAAGAAGCAACGAGCCAGCAGGATCCATGTATTTCACAGTAAACTCCAAATGTCCCTAGGAACCTTTGACATTTATAAATAGTCAAGATCTGGGTATACATCGATATTTCAGTGCACACCCTGAAACACTGCACCGCACACATTGCACACCTTAATGCTCTCTTGTCAGAAGCAAATTAAATCTTTTGATGAACCCACACAACAGGTCTTCACAGCAATCCAAAAAGTGCACTAACTACAGCAAGCCCAACTTCTAAACACTTGTTAAAGGAAAATGTGCCACAAAACAGAAATCACATAGACTAAATTTATGAGGAAGCTTTTGCAGACAGTCTAGAAAAGTGTTGCTGTGGTAGCCGTTCTGAGAATATGAAACAAAATAAAATCATTCTTCCTCAAAATACAGAAATAACCTTCACAACAATGGCAATCAGAAGCAGTTTAGCCAGCTGCATGAAGGCACCATAAGAAAAAGGAGGTTTAGGAAGTATGCTAAATTTGGAGAAACCCAAACAGAACAGACAATGAAATGAACCAGGTGCAGCTGAAAAGACCACAAACCCAGACCAGAGAAAATGCATACCCACAAATCTGAAAGAAATGTCCCAAAACAAGGTTAACGTGAGGTCTCACACAGCTGGAACGAGCAGTAACTTTGGAGATACTGAAGTTTCATCACTAAGCTAAGCCTGCAATAAACAACCCTGCTACTACCATCATCCTCTGCGGAGGAAGGCCTTGTACAGGGAAGCAGCACCCCTTGTAACATCCTCTGTTACCAGCACAGCCACAGAACAAGACTCTATTCAAGGGAACGAAGCGATGGCCAACCAACCAAACTGCAAGTCCTGCTGATTGCAGTGAAGGAGGAAATCTCTGGCTGGCAACATGCAAGCTACCTATTAAAAACCAGAAGGAAAAGACTCAAGAGAGAAGGGTGCAGAGGGAGGGGCTGCCAGTGAAAATCAGCGCTGGGCTACTGACCTCGGCAGAGTAAATGCATTTTTACAACAGCTGGGGACTGCACCCAGTTTGTAAAGGGTGACAAGGAATGGGCACAGGCCATTCAGCAAGTCAGAGACAGGTAACCAATGAGGGACTACAAAGTTAAATTTGCTAGAAAGAGGGAACTTTAACAGCAGCCTTACTTCGAAAACTCAAAAAAAGGAATTAATCAGCCTGGATTTCAAGAAAAATGGAGAAAATGGATGACTTCTACCATCTCCTTCAGTATAGTTGGTAGGACTCCTGTTCAGGGTTCCTCTCAAAGAGAGACGTGACAGACTGCCCAACAGTAATGGGTATGAGGGAACTCTGTCAGATCCCCAGCCTTCTCTCTTCCTCCTTTTAACCCACTCTGCACTGGCAACGTGAGTGACTGCTGAGCGGGACAGCTAGTCTTCACGTGGCACGACAGCGTGTCAGCGACTGAAAATGCAGAGTGGCTCAGAAAGGCTCCACCTCTAAGACGAGCTGTTGAGACATCTCAGGAACAGTTGCCCTCAGCTCTAATCTCCAAAGCTCTCTGCACGTGACCTCCCACGAAGAGAGAAGGGCAGGAGTACTCCCTGCTCCGGCTAATCAGATAAGAACTCCTCTATTTATCTGCAGCAGTAAGAATTAATCTCCAAAGAGACTACTATATTTAGCTAAGAATCTCTTAAGGGCTACTTGTTTTCTTATGCAGCTGAAAAAAAGCCCAGTCCGGCACAAACGTATGAGACCCCGTGTCCCACACGTGGGAGCACACACTTATGTCATCTACATAAGAACACGGTTCTCCATAGAAACCTACAGATATTTAACAGCACAGGAAAAAAAAAATACTCTTTGCCTCCACCTATTACTAAAATAATCTAAATATTATATTCCTTCTCCCCGTTCTGTCCTTAAAGGACCTTTTTTTTTTCTTCCTTTTCAGTGTTCCTGTTCTTTCTATTCACCTCTCATGAAAGACAACGGTTGGCTGGAAACCTACAGTCCTTCCAGAGTTTCCACACTTCCTTAAGACCAAGTGAATGGGGAGGAATATTCAGTGCCAAGCTCCAGCCAGTCCTGGCTATTCTGTGGCAGATGCCAGGGTCTGCGGGATTCTAGCAGGGATCATCATCATTTATTTTCACTCCCTGTACAGCGCTGGGCACGCTGACAAGGCTGAATTCAGGAGGTGAACACAGAGCTGCCTCAAGATGCTGAAAATCCTTGGATTTCTGTGTGTGTGCATTTGTGTGTGTGTGTATGTGTTGGTATCAGGAACACCTCAAACTCAGACTCAGAATTAACAGCTCAGGCTGGCTGCCCCCCTCAGCAGGACTTTCCCCAAAGCAGACTACAGCAGGTTGGATTTCTTTGCTCGTTTTTTCAGGAGGAAAATGCATCACATCATCTTAAAAAAAAATAAATAAATTTAAAAATATTTTTAAAAAATCACTGTCAAAGCCATCTTTGAATAAGCTATTCTAATATTTATTTTACTCCACTGCTAGGAAACAGTATCGCAGCTCAAGATTGAATTTGTTCAACTTCCAGCCACAAGATTCTAATGAATTTTTCATTATCATCAGGTTTATACTCCGTTCAGTTTACAGGGAGATTTTAAACATCTTCAGAAGTTACACATTTGCTGTATCCTTATGTGTGTTGTTTCAAAGTGGAAGCAAACACCTCTTCATTATTAAAACAACGGCTGGCACATGAGAGATAGCAAACCTGCAAAATACATCACAGGAATCGATTTCCCAAAGAGTAAATTTCTCTTCCTCCCGACTCCATTTGCATACCACAAATAAGCTCAATTTTGAGCTTGTTCTGAACACCCTGCACCTCTCTCTCTCGCCGTAAAGACTTTTTTCATCTTCACACAGTTCATCTTGGTACAGAAAAACCTGAAATATCTAAAAATCCAACTGATGTCAGTTTAGTTACACGGAAATACTTTTTAACGTTCAAAAGACAACCATAAAAGCTGCAGAAGCAGTCCACCGAGTGATCAGTCTTAGCTCCAACCCCAGCTGATGAATGAGCAGTTATAAATGCTTTACTAAAATAGCCTTTGCATCAAATTGTTGGTCTCATATACTCAGTTTTTATGCAGAATTGGTGCCTTTGCTGTAAATTACCTGAGTTAAGTTCAAATCAATGATGGAAAATGTCAACAAAATAAGAACCGAGTGCCAGAGGGACCCGCATTTTCAGTTGAACAGAGTAAAGATTAATTTATTTTCCCAGGAAACAACCAAGTCTAAGACACAAACACATCTGTTTAATTTACAATTACACTACTATATTACACAATTGGTTTATGTAAGTTCTTTCCAGTCCGATGAAAAGCCTCTCCTGTTACCATACCGGGTTTTAACCTGATTATAATTAAAAGATTAAAAATATTTTGCAAGTAGGCAGCCACTGGTTTGCATTTTACAGTATTGTGCTTGGTGTCATTAACCTACAAAGACTCTTTCTTATGAAAAAAAAAAGTGGGGAAGGGGACTTGTTAATACAACTCTCAAACTCATACATTCTGCCCTGTTCTTCCTGAAAGCAAAGCTGTTGTTTATATCATTTCACTAAAAAAAAAAACAACATTAAAGCTACCTGTAGGGAAATTAGTAGCTGTTTCCACCAGCCAAGAACGTCACCTTGGAGCTTGAATCAAGGTTGTAAAAGAACAGAGGAGCAGCACGTTAGGAGGAGCAGCAGTACCTTGAAGGAGTCTGGTTTTGTAGACTCCAGCCTCCATCCCAGTAAAATCATGGTTCCTGGGGTCACAGATGGCATTTGGGAGCTTTACATTTTCATTTCCGTTATTTATCAATAAGGGATAAGGATTAATCGCAAAATCTTACTAATCTAAGGAAAGAAACACAGGCTCAAAAGTGAGATTTTATTCATATTTGTTACTTCTTCACAACCGAAAGTGTGATAAAACCAGCCTGGAATAATGTTAGTTTACATCACACTAAATTCAATTCACATTTTATTAATAAAATACCGAAAGGAAAATGACAACATTGCAGGTTCAGAAAAACAGGTTGGCTACTACGACTGAAAAGTCTACACTATCTTAACTGGTCACAACCGATTCCTTCTTGAATGCTAATTGTTTAAAATGAACACAAATTACAAAGTTTCAGACACACCCAACTCCTGTGCTCATAAAATATATCTTCTGTCTTATCAAATTCCAGCAGATTGGAAAGAATTTTCTGCTGAGGTATTTCATTTCAGCAGGGATCAATGGAATACCGAGAGTACCCTCCCCACCCGTACAGCGACGTCCCGGTGCAGATTTCAGCTCTGTATTTTAAGGCAAAGACAAACCCAGCTCCAGCTGCAACGGAGATGAGTATCTTCAGCTGCCACCAGTTACCAAGAGCTGAAGTTGCTCATCATTATGCAGAGATTGCCCATACTTTACTGGATAAATTTTAACACCCACATTGAGGCAGGATGTTACAACCCGACCATGAAGACAGCCACCACAGACTGAAAACAGATTAAACAGCAAATGCAGCAGCCAAGAGTTTACATGAAACATCATGTTAGACTGTTACATTCCCAGGACTGTTAACTGTGTAAGCACAGGTCAGATAATTATCTTCCATTTCTCCTTTTATTTTGGAAAAAAAAAAGAACCCAAAACAACCAGACGGGACCTCACATCAAAAAAAAAAAAGAAAAAAGGAGCTTTACAAAATGTTAGAGCTGGAATTACACAAGCTTCAGTTGTAAAGATTAAAACCGTAATCTGGTAAGGAAAGAACTCTTCCCCTGCTATGAATACATTTTTAAAAGCCTCATTAGGCAAAGCAGCAGCCTGACTCTCAGTTCAAAAATCCCAACACCCCCCCCACACACACATTTTAATACTGTACTTAAAAATTAAAAAAAAGGTGTTCCTTTTAAAGAAAAAAAAAAAAAAAGACAGCAAAAGTAGGCTGTATGGCAGCAACTGTTGCTAGGGCAGGAGCAAACAAGTGAATATATATGACACAGTACCTAAACAGCCATTAAAGCTGCTTTAACTGCCAAGGCTTTACCAATGGGACGTACTGGGAAAGAAAGACATTCAAAGCAATAGTACTTTCGGCTAAACGTGCTATGGGAAACAGAAAATCATCTGTCATGGACTATACTTGTACAAATCGACAACAAAACATATTTACAAACACTTATACCTCTCCAGGCGTAAAGACCAAGTTTAATACTTGTGCAATGTATCTAATGGCTCGATCTGGACTGTTCCAATCTTTAGCAATAGCGAAGGATCGTTGTTTCTACACTGCAACAGCCGTGGGGCTTCAATCTGGCCTGTCCTGAAGTCTTTGCATCTAGTTGAGCTGTACCACAAAAAAAAAATGAAAAGCTCTACAGGTATTTTAACTTCCATTTGTAATGCAGACGTCCATCCGCTACCTACCCGAGACTCCCCAGCTCTCTACCCCACAAGCAGCCAGTAGCCCGGAGCTGGTACTGGTACAGACCTACTCCAGTCTGCTCGCAAAATGGGTCATCTGGGATCACGGGGATTCATTCTTCAAAGCCTACATTTTTCCATCATCTGCTACATTTTTAAGATAAAAAGTAAGATTATATAAAATCAATTCTGTTTGCAAAAAAAAGGTAAGCCCAGAAGTGATTAAAAATAGACTAAAGTGGGCATAATTAGTAACTAATAAAAAAGCTAAAAGTCCTATTTATGGAACTCAACACTTCACTCAGTCATATAGTTAACTGCCCTCAAAGACTAACAACCAGACCAATTCACAATTACCTAATTGCTTACGTAACTAAAAGATGTAAAGTCAAAAAAAAATATATATATTTTATCCCTTCGAGATCAGGAGAGTAAAATAAAATGCTGGTTCTGTAACAGTGCAACAACTGCAGCATATTTCGCACGCAGCACATGATTTGCTACATTTAGTGGCACTTAAGTATTCTGTGGTAAATACTGAAAGTAAGACAAGTTTCTGATCTGCATAAGCATAATCACATCATCATTACCAGAGTTGCTAAGCTACAGCTTTCTGAATAATACCAATTCCAATTTAGCACTTCCATCGCTAGCCTTAATGCATGTCAACGCCCTGCTTTA
>VXBJ01003998.1:210720-250567 GCA_013400055.1 Nycticryphes semicollaris
AGGAGGTGGGCCAGGAGGAGGAGGAGCGGTGACAACAAGCCCACTAGAAGGAGGAGGATGAGTAGCTGCATATGTAGAGCCAGTCACCAGTCCAGAATGGGAAGGTGGCACAGGAAGCTGAAGGGGACTAACAAATGCCGTCTGTGCTGAAGGAATTATAGGGGGAGGAGGAGGAGGAGGAGGNTCAGGAGAGTAAAATAAAATGCTGGTTCTGTAACAGTGCAACAACTGCAGCATATTTCGCACGCAGCACATGATTTGCTACATTTAGTGGCACTTAAGTATTCTGTGGTAAATACTGAAAGTAAGACAAGTTTCTGATCTGCATAAGCATAATCACATCATCATTACCAGAGTTGCTAAGCTACAGCTTTCTGAATAATACCAATTCCAATTTAGCACTTCCATCGCTAGCCTTAATGCATGTCAACGCCCTGCTTTACATCTTGCTAAGAAAGTAATCACTGAAGCCAAGTATTTAATGAACTTGCCACTAGGCTTGGACCAGCTTCAGTCTGACCAATCGTTTTCATCAAACTCTGAATCATCATCAGAATCGCTGTATTCCACAGCAATGCGTCGCGAAAGGATGGTTGCCACGTCGTTTCCAACCGGCTCTCGCTTTGCCTCTTGCTCACGTTGCTCCTGCACCTTTTTCAGCTGGATTCCTGTAGAGACAGTTACTCTCAGATAAAGTTTTCTGCACAAGAGATTTTAAATTTCGTACTGTTATTAGTGAGCTTTCGTATTCTAATGATATATTCGGGAGGAAGAAGAAAAAAAGAAACCGCTGAGTGAGCCTCCCTGAGCAAGGAAGAGACGAAGACAGAAAAGGCAGGCTGGAATCCGTTTTCAGAGACCAAATAGTTCCAGACTTTTAAAAACTATCAATTATATGTCAAAACTAAATATTCAAGGCTGTAAAGGCCTTTTTGATCTGAAGATGAAAGTTTTCGTAATTGTATCTGGAAATACCATTCGACCTCCAGCTCCATTTTGTAAGCAAAGGCAGGAGCAGCCACGAGTCACCAGTTAAAAATCAGCGGCCTAAAACCTGGTGTTGAGTAGCTCAGTTCTTCTGAACAGCAGCAAAAAAATCCATGTACATCTACTGGCAACTTCCCACAACGAACACAAGTTCTGTGTTTTCATTTATGGCCACACAAGTACTAGACCATGTTTGACAAAGCTGCACACACACCTTCGGGCACCAGAAAAAGATCTAAAGTCGGGGTTGAGAAATGTTAAGAGTGGGGTGTGTGTGGTGCCTGTGGTTTAACCAGTCTTCTCAATGACATTCTGCCCAGCTGGGAACAGAAGCCATGAACTTGGATCACCGGCAAACGCAGCGCTTTCACGGAGAAGAAGAAATACCTAGAACTCAGTGTCCACTTACCCATTCGAATGGCGGCGAGGAGGTCGCTCCGTGCATCGCTGATGGGCGGCTGCGCAGGTTCCTGCCGTTTGGCCTCTGCAGCCGGAGGAGCGTGCATTGGGGAGGGAGAGAGGGATGAGCCCCCAGCGGGAGGGCCGGGAGGGGGAGGAGGTGGGNCCTGTAGGATTGTAATAATCCACCATCTGAGCTGGAAGCATCCTATATAAAACAGAACAAAAAACATTTAATGCATTGAAAGTTAGGACTTCCAGAACTAAACTTCAAACTGCTCTCATCCAACCTCAGCTAAAACAAAAATCAAAGGCAATTTAAACTTGTGAGTGAAATATGCAAGTCATTATGAACATCTGGATTGTCAAATATTGGTAATACATTGAGATTTAAGGCAGATGACAAAGCTAAAGGCAGTGTCCTTTCAGCACTCTGCAAAGCGAGATTTTTATCTTAATACTCCTGCCTAGGTAAGTATAAAGCTGTATTTGCTACTAAATATCTACACTGTGAGAATATTCATGATGAAGAAGGGCCTACGATGAAGGGACCAAGAAAGCTGCAGACTATGCTTATCACTTCCATAGAAGACCAAGTGTTAGAACAAATACTAAGAGATAATAAAAGACATAGGCATGGAGGACAATGGAAAGCATGAATGGAAGATTTACCCAAAGGAATATCATGCATCTCATGTGCTTCTTTAGCCAAGTTTATCAATTTAAGTATTATTTAATTGATACATTTGATTGATACTTTAAAGAGGAGGAACAGGAAAGAGATAATTTCTTTGTTAAAATGCCCTTAAAAGAATTCTTAAGCGGAAAAAAATGGGAATTAATTTAAGAGCTACGAAGCAGGTAAAGGACTAGATACAGGAGACAGGAGTTGAAGGGAAGTTACTGATGACATTCAGTGAAAGATGTCAATGTATGACAAGTGATACACTGACAATGGCCATGTACCTGGGGAGTAAGCACAAGTACTTCTGTTATAAACTGGAAATAACAGAGAAAATGCAGGTTGGAGCAGTCAATCGTAGCGTACCCGGGTCATCTACAGCATGACACAGTCATGAATTGGGCAAACGCTACCCAGGATGCATCAAGTGAGGGTGAAAAACCCTGCCTTGCTTAGCTTAGAACAACACAGGTAAGAACAATGACACCTTTCCAGGGGTTACAACTTGAAAGTTTAAGCCATTTAAGCAAAAAGAACACAGCAGCACAGACTGGTTAGAAAATAGATGTTTCCTTGCTATTGGAGAGCCAATGCTCTGGAGCAAGCCTTCCTTCAAAATGCATTCAGGCAAAATATCTATATAGGAGTCTGATAAATTCACATCTTGAATTATGGAGGTGTCTGTGACAGTAGGGAGCTTGATTCTGTGTCTGAGGAGATCCCTTTCCAGTTCTGTCATAAGCTCCTTTAAAAAGTCTTTTCAGGAACGCACCACAGACTGCCAAGTTAATCACATTCAGCAATACTTTTTCAGCATGTTGCTTGAAGTTTAAAATATTATTCAAATTCCACTGTAATTATTTTCTACCTCAAAGGAAAATTACCCCCTTTTTAATATTATATCAGCAACCCTTAATATTTTACAAGCACATTGATTTCACCACATTCAATACACAGCTCATTACTTCTGCTTTCACTACTTCTTCACTTAAGCCCAGTTCATACACAGAAATTATACTGATTTTTTTAGGTCCTTCCCAGGGAGATAATGAACGTATTTGGTTTTTTTTTGTGTGTGTGTGTGAATGCATTATATGTTATGATGGTTATGAAAAACATGCATCCCTCTAGTTTTGTCAAGAATGCACTGGAATAAATCAGGAGTTTTACCCATATTCTGCTGGTACCACAGGTACTGAGCTATGTTGGCCATCTGAAGGCTGGGGTGGAGGTGGAGGTGGTTGCTGAGGTCTGTTTAAAGTAGCATGTCGTACAGTGGTGGAAGGTGGTCTGTATTCATGCTCATGGCTTTGGGATGCTGCCACGTACTGTGGACCATCTCCTGTTCCATATGAAGGCATTGCTATCTGCTGATGGAGGGAATGATTCGGAGTAGCAGGATAAGAATAATCTGTAACATCAGATGCATGGGACCTAAAATTAAAGTAAATGGGTGCAGAAGAACAGATTATGTGAGTGTAACAGGGTATTATCTAAATAGCTCACAAGAAAAGCTAAAAAGAATGCAAACAGCATTATTTTTCTCGTAACAGGACTCCCTGATTATCAAGCACCATTCCCTTGTAAGTCCACAGAAAGCACAAGAACAAATGCAACAACAACAAAAAAAATATGATTCAGCTTAACAAGACTTGAAAATAAATTAGTCTGACAAGTCAGCATAAAAGGACTGAAATTAAGTGGTTTTAATATTTCAGCATATCAGCTGCAGGCAGAACGTCCTCCTATAATGCAGAGGCAAAAAGGTTTAGAGCTTTCTCCAGATTTTAGAGTTCTTTAGTAACCATAAGGAGGTATAGTGCTCCTGTCCGTGATTTTGACAGTCTGTTGTTTGAAATGAAAATATTTATCAGGCCTGCCTTAAGTTAACAATGGCAGCAGGAAAAGGGAAGCAATACTGCAAGCACTCACAATTATGCAAGAAGAATGCATTTCACCAAAGCAGAGAAAACCAATTTCAAAAGTTAGAAAACAGGGTTGGTTTTTTTTTTTGTTTGCACAATTAATTTTGCTGGAAAGGCTTAGAGAAACTGGGAAACGTAAATATTAGTTGAGCAGAGAGTTCATAAAGATACAAAGTCTAGGATGCTCTGTCAAATAAGCCCAAGAGAGGGAGCAAAAGGATCTCTTCATCCCATTACCGTGAATAGTTGTTTTAGTAATGAACAATCGTGCAGGCTGGCTTTTAGTGAACACAGTAAACCGATGCACTTATCTGTAAGACTGGAAGCAAGGTAAGCAACAAAAAGCCAGGGCTTTGAGTAAAACAAAATGACAAACCCTTTGGGCATTTTGTCCTCTTTCATGCTTCCTGCCTGTTCCATTTTCTTTGCGTCACTCATGAACTCAATGCCCATTTTCCTTCTCTCCCACTCTTCTTTTCTTGTTCTTACTTTTCTCACATTAATTTGCTGGTTTCTGTTTGGATTCAGCTTGTGTTTCTCTCTCTGAAGTACAATAAGTATAACAAATACATTGTAAATTGCCACAGACTGGATGATTGGATGTCAATGTTTAAGGTGTAAGTCTTACAATTAGCAAATGATAAGAAACATGAGCTTTTTTTTTTACTTTAGCATTAAAAAATAATCACAGTATAGGCAAATACATTTCTTTGTGACCTTATTTATAAAATACTGCTTATGCAGTAGCTATCAAACTATCAGGATAAAAACATCTCTGAAACCAGAACTTATTTCTGTATGTATAGGGGATTTTATAACTTAGTACCTACAGCTAAGACTAACTCAAAATAAAAAATTAAAGCCTTCTTCCCACCTCATTACCACTCACAAACTTAACCCTTCCTGCATGTAAAACACAGATTTCAGGATTAAATTTCAGTGAATCAAATATCAGTGCCTGAAAGTTCTCCATACATTATAAAATATAAATACAAGGCACCTGTCACATTACAACATCTATATCCAACGTAAGGATGCATCCTACAATTTCTGCAGAAAAATTCCTACAGATTGCAAATACTATGGATACCTGCAAAGTGTCAAATGCATGTTGACATTGCTGGGAGATAAAAGCAAAACACTTCAGTATGATTATTTAAAGTTGGGAATCCTGGAAGGAAGGTGTTAAGGCTAGAAAAAGACTCTGAATGTGTGAAACAGAAGTTACGATGAAAAAACCCCACATCTTGCACTTGGCAACTAAACATCAATGCCATTTTACCAGACCAACCTATGGAAAGCATAGTCTTAATGAAACACTACAGACTGACAAACAGGAGACAGAGTGTTTTGCANATTAATCTCCACTGGACAGCAGACTAAAGGTCTCAGTCCACACCTTTGCAGTGGTGGCTGCTTCCTCAAACTAGCCATTCGACAATTTAAACACTAAATTGCCACACACTGTTTCCACTAAATTCTATTTATTCCTAACATTACTGCTAGCAATTAACCATGGGAGACAGAGAAAATTAAATAAGTGGGAAAATCCTCTAGTGAGAGCAGCTTAGTGAAAGAACTCAGACTTCCTTTCGCACCAGGAGAAGGTAACTCCCGCTGAGCTCAAGGGGAATCTTAGTCAACGAAGTTGAATTCTGCTGCGTGTCTCTAAGCGGATTTCTCCTACTTCAAGCAATAATGTTGCAGCTGTTTTTTTGTAGCTTTTTTTTAGGCAAACAGAACATCAAATGAAGCTGAATTCTTCCCCCATTAAAGCATTCTGTTGGAGGCAAAAGTATACTTGACTGAGTAGATCTCAGAAAAATATTTATCAGTGGCACAACATATGACAAACTAGACAGGAAGGAAGAGGTACTGACGTTATCTAGCAGAGGCAGGTTTAAATGCTTTCGTAACTACAGCTACTCAAGATCAAATAAAAAGCATGCAGCAAATACTTATTTCACTACATTCTGACGACAAAATGCTCATCTGAAGCTGAGGAAGAAAAAAAAAAGCATTACAGAATTTGTTACCTTATTTATGCTTTAAAATAACTTTGGGAAGAACTTTAAAACATGCATTATATGTTTGGTCTCTTCTAACTATTCCCAACCTGTAAAAACACCTAATTCTACTCAGTATTTCTGAACATACAACTGTGGTATAACACAAACAGCTTTGCTGTAAACAGACCTAGTATCTGGGGACAGTGATCCCTCGGAAGATGCTCCATGGTACACACTTTGAGACAACCTGTTGTCAGGTCTAAGCTCTTTGTCATATGCCATCATATTCCACTCCTGGCGTCTGTTCCTGGCTTTTCTAACCTTTTTCACCTCACGGGTGGTGCCATCTATACGCTTTTGCTCCTAATGTTCAAACAAAAGAAATAAAGCATGCAAAGAGAGAAAAAAAAAAAGGAAAGGAGAAAAGCTGGTTAAAATGCAGTTAGAGTGCACGAAAATAAGACCAGATTTACAGATGAAGCCAAGTCTTCAATAAAATTTCTCTGCACTGAAAAAGAGAATATCTCCTTACACTACAAAACTCATTAGTACTAAGACCACTGCTTTGCCCTTCTTCTGTAGGATGCACATGCTCGTGTGACACCAACCTACTGGCTTTCCCAGTACAGAAATGTGACTGATTTTAAAAGCCAGAAAGTTTAACTTCTTCTGACATCGTGTGTCATTTATTTGGACAGTCCTGAAGCACTTGTAATATCTTCCTCCTGCAAATCAATCTTATGATAATATGTTGAATATTCTCAGGGTTATTTTGGTTATTCATTGGGGTCACAATCACCTGAGGCCTTGGGGAATCACAGAAAAATTAGAAACGCTTTCCTATGTCATAGAGTCTATGTGAAATTATTTTTTTGGTTTAACTTCCTCTCCCTTCTTAGATCTGATTAACTACTGAAATTCTTCCCAGTTTTTCCTCATCATTGTTTCCCATTATCTTATATAAAAATGAATGACATTAATCCTCTCTGCAATGTGTCAGTAATACTCAGGCCAGTAATAACACATTACAGCTTGACAGCTTCATGACAAATCAGCCTGTTTAGTTTTCAAAATATTTCTAGATAATTTCAGGCCTGACCAACGTCAGTGTTTATCTATCAGTAAGATCTCCTAACAGTGGGACTCAAAGCTTTCACACCTCTGAAACACTGTCCTTGCCTACCCGTGGCTACTCATTAGGAATATAAAAGCCATATTGGTGCTTCACTAGAAAAAACAAGTTTGCTTAATCCAAACTGAGAAGGGCATTTATGTGCTACTCTTTTTCTCAACATTTAAGAAGGCATTGGAGCTTGTATTTTTTTTAATCAGGTCTACAGCCCACATCTCAGAACACTGATTCATAGGCAGGTTAAACATGTTTTACCTATTGATAAGGCAGTATTAGGCTTTTGGCCACTAGAAAAATAGTTTCTCGGAAAATAATTAGATTGATAGTCTGAGAATGCAGTCGTATTATTTAGAGAAGAGTTCAGTACAATATGCGTTTTATTTTGAGATAATAGTTGGAAAGCCAGGCTCACCACAAACAAAAAGGAAAAACATATATCACAGATGCATATAGATATTTTATTCCAACTGTCAAACAGTGTTGAGTAAATAATACTAAAATAATGATTTGGCATTACACACCTAACAACAGCGAAAAAAACCTGGCCTGTTTGCCCATGTTTTGGATCTCTTTCTTGTTCATGCATGAGGGACCTGTTGATCCACATCTGCAAACATTAAGAATGACAGACAAAAGTCTTTTTGAAGTTTAACATCCAAGTGTTCCAAAAACTCTTGCCTATTCCTCACCCCTACTGTGAATAGATTTTTGATCTCATTCATGTTAAGTACAGATCATCCCCTTGGTTCTTAATTACTTCCTATAAAATCTTTTTCCTCCCCAAACTTTTTAGAATCACATCCTTTTTTTTTTTTTTTAATCTAGGTTATGCAAGGCTTTACTTTCTCCTTTAATACCAGTTCTTCACATCAAAATTTCCCAATAGATGAACTGAAGCACAAGGGAGAAAGATTCAGTCATGCTTCAGTTTAAATTTATAAATTTTTTTTATTCTCCACTGATGAATATATGCTTGGTTAAAGGCTTTACATCCATCTTTCATTTGATTGCTGTGATATTTAATTTGTTTTATTTTGTGACTTTTATCCTAGTTAATTTATTTGGTGTTTGTTACCAAATCATGCTAGATTGGAGAGGAAAGTACAAATAAGCCTTCTGGTGAACTGAAATTAAGCTTTAGTTTTCTTTTCTCATAGAATAGTAACTCCACCCTCAAAGGGTCAACAACTATTTCTTTCATGCAAGTTTCTAGACAAAGTATCCACCTTTTGACCAATGTATGATGCTGCTCAGAAGACAATCATTTTGATCCAACTCCTGTACCATAAGGAGTGCCTACATGACTGCTTACATATAATCACCTATTTAAAAGATTTGGTTTAGAGAGATCACAATGTTTTTTATTAAAAAGTAAATAAATATGCATATATCAATAAACAACATAAA
The DNA here is from genome assembly GCA_013400055.1 of Nycticryphes semicollaris. Lineage (NCBI taxonomy): Eukaryota > Metazoa > Chordata > Aves > Charadriiformes > Rostratulidae > Nycticryphes > Nycticryphes semicollaris. The sequence continues at coordinate 219,262 of VXBJ01003998.1, forward strand.
ATAAACACAAAGCCTGGTCTGCTTTTATTGGATCAGATTCCAGTTGGATAGGTTGTTCCAGACCAGCATCTGTAAGGATGCTAATGAATAAATATACTGAAGCACTTTTTACTCGGACAGTGCTAAACCCTACCTTGTATTGACTTCAGAATGCAATGTTTGATAAAAATATATCCCTAAACCACTTCATTTCTTCCAAAACAGTGGGGTGGTCCGATTATTAGCAGCTGACCAAACTATACATACCTCTAATAGAGTGGTTTTAAGTTGTTCCATTAATACTGTCATTACCTTGACAAGCTACGGTGACAGCTCTGGCTTTAGTACCTCGGGCAAAGACAACAGAGTTCTAGGGGAACTGAAGCCTCTCAAAATAACTACAGTTCAGAATATTTTTTAGAAAAGTTAAGCAATATTAAGAAGAGTTACTTCCTTTATCCAAGTGTAATAGAAGCTGTGGCAGACAAGTGCTGTAGGTTAAGGCAGAAACTAGGTACATCATTCAGCTCCTGGCAGGAAGCAATTTAGCAAATACAACAAACATATTAGAGCCCTCAAACAGGGTTAAGTTTGATATTGGCATCAAGAGTTAGCAAATGATATTCTAAGCGTCTTAATAAAGAATTAGAGCTAGTAACAGAAAGTAGCTTTAAGCGGTATTCGCAATACTTCCAAAAAACTGGAAGCACGAGCCCAGAGTATTTTCCTGACTTCACAAATTTAGAAGATCCTACCATTCACAAGTTTTCAAGAAATACAAGCCCTCCCTGTTTAAAGATTTATCCCTATTTAAATAACTAATCATTCCTCAGGAAAAGCAGGGAGCAATGAAAAGCAAAGTAGAACAACTCTCCTTCATTTAACCAACGGTTACCAACTGCTCTGCTCTGGTCATTCAATTCAGAATGTTACCGACACATGCAAGAGTCAAAACTAATTTCATTGAACTCTTAGGCACTGATCTACTGAGAGTTTGCCAGTTTGAAAAAAAAAAAAAAAAACACCAAAACCAAAACCAACCAGAAACTACACTACAGATTTTAAACTTAAAGAATTAAAATTACAGTTTTCTTCAGAGGAAAGTTCACCTGAAAGGGCCAAATCGGAGAAAACCTGTGTTAGACTTCTTCAGTTAAACTGAATACAGAAACAGTAAATATCACTTTCCTGCTTTCAAATATCAAACTCCTTACAAACCTTCTGCTGCAACAGCACAAGCAATTAAGGCAAATTACCAAAATAACATCGGAAAACAGATTCTCTGGTGCAAGGAGTACTCTCAAGGCTTCACTGACCACCTGCAACATTGAGGCTAAAAAACCAGCCGAGCAGGGCTGCGTTTGGATGTCTGGTTTATAATTTGCTAAACGATACACATTTATTTCACCTGCACAGTTTCTCAACCACTTTCACATTTTGTGCTTCTGCACAGTACAAATGGCAGACGGAATTCTCAAGTAGAGCTGCAAAAATACAACTGGAGCCACAAACTTGTTAATAGATGCTCTGGATTCATTCATGGTCACTGCTACCGTAGGGGCAAAACCAGAAGAACATGACAGTCTGTTAAGCAACCCATGGACTGGATGGTGCCCATGAGATGCCTCACCTAAACCCTCCAGCTCACTAAAGGTTGCAGATGAGAGAAAGCCAATTCCCACACCAACTTCTGGAAAGCTAAAACCCAGGTTTCCTCCTGTCAAAGCGACACCTAGCCATGGAAACTCAAACCTATGCTGCTTTCTGCTCAGTTGGTCTTGCTGAGCATTTAATCAGATCAAATCAAACAGCACTTCAGGCAGAACGTATCAAGGGGTATTTCTGCATGGCTGTAATCCCACATGACTGGAATTGAGCATATTTTACTTCTGCTTTGTAGACCGTCATAAGACAATTAAAATCTAATCAAAAATATACGAGAGATGGAAATAAGTAAGATGTGTTGCCTGAAATATAGCCTGAAAGCAAGTTTATACATAGATTGTATAGATATCCATAAAAATACATAGATATACATAAAAATCTCTCTAAAGCTATGAACATTTTTCAAGTAATATTCTGTTATAATTTTTTTTAAACTATTGTATTTTTCCCTTTTTAATATTAAATCAGAATGAAAAAAATAGCAGTTGATAGTTTCTTTTTATCCCTCTTTCCAGTAAAAAGATCTAAATCTAAATGGAAAAAGGTGGGAAGAAAAAAAATCCAAAGGGTGCAATTATTCCTATATATTTTTCATAAAAGAAATACGGAATGAAATTTTTTAAAAAAACTGAATCAGAGAATGAAAGCTGCTTTAATTACTTCCAGTCTTTTAATCAGCTGTATGACTTATCACTCTGGGAATATAGTGGGATTATAACCTTGCATATACATTTGTGTACAATTATATGAATAACCAAGTGAGTATTTTCAATACTTTGCTACTGACAGTAACTTCCACTGAAAATGTTTACTCAACTTTTTCAGCTCTGTTTAATATTTCAAAACTGAGAAACCTGCCAAAAGAGAAGACATTTTTGACTCCTATCCCTAACAGGAAGACCGGATGCATCCCTTCCAGAATTTTGAAAATCACGAACTCACAAAATGTTTTAGTTAAACCAAGTCTTCTTGCTTTGCTTAAAAATGTTGTAGTCAGAAACTTTTGACTAGCAACAGGAAGATGGACTTAATAGAATTTCATAAAACCAGAATAGTAGAGCTTCCCAGTCATGCCCTGCAATTTGATTTCTAATTCAAATTAGCACAAATACAAACAAATTTATATACATAAATACAAATTAGCACATATTCACACATCAGACTACGTATATACATACACATGTGTATAAAACATGTATACATGTGCTGATGTAGTATGATACCCACTTGTATAAGTACATTAAGACATATGACATAGGCATATGTGTATGTGGCACTGAAAATTCTTTCTATTTCCTGTGAGCAGTTTGTGCATCTTGTTTGGATTCCTTTTATTTTAAATCCCTTATCTCTCACTGAACCTATCTAAAAGGGCACCTTCTGCCAGGTAAGATAGACAGTCATTGCTTCAGACTCTCCTTCTTCACTTGTTTTTTTTTTTTTTTCAGAATTATCTTCAAAAATCTTAAAGCCCTCAGATTCGATAAAAAAAATCGACCGCAAAGAAGCTGCAGAAGTAGCACCTTATTTCTTCATTCAAAACTAAAATCCATTAAGAACAACCTGATTGCATCAGAACCAAAATTGAAGATATGCCAGAAGGACTGAAGACACTTTTCTATGAAAAAGTCTTTTTATGTTGGTTTTAAACTTAGAAAAAACAAAGAATAGTTTTCCTAAAATTAATCTCTTGTTGCTGAACCACAGAATAATTTTGCTGTGCATCATCTTCTTACTAACTTGCAACCAGTGCAGAAAAGCGAAGAGTTTCTATCAAGGAATTAAAAAACCTAACAAAATAATTATTTCTGGATAAGCTCAAGATTCACTACAGGAGTTGATGCTGCTGGATAAAGAACTACGAAAATAAAGGAAACCATAATCCCAATTCTTTTTCTTTTTTTTTTTTCCCTAGATCACAATGTCTTTTTCCAAAGCATAACAGGGCCATTTTGCTGAGTACTAATAAGCAGATGCTGGCAAAGGATTAAAGAAGGTATCTTGGGAAGTTAACTACAGTTCCTAAATTAGGAAGATAAATACAGTTCCTATAGAGTTCCTAAAATCTAATTTGCCAACTTCTTAAAATAGACAGTAGGAGATATAAAAACTGAACCAATTGAATCTACAGCCACATATAAAGTGGAATAGTCTTTCCACGCACACAAACTAAGTATGACCCAGCAATTTTTATGCCTGGACACCTATACACAAAATCACAACACATACATTTGCTGTTATGTTTCTGCTTTTACCTTTTGTCTCCTCTTTTCTTTTCGCTTATCTTCAGTATCTTGTAACATTTTTTCTTTCCAAAGATCAAAAAAATAGGAAGGATCAGTATAGAACTTCAATCCGTCTTTCTTATCATCCCTGGAAATACAGTAGAAGAAAAGCTAAGAAAACATGAATTAGTATTTTCTAAAGCAACAAAACTCACCTTTGATGATTATCCAAACTTCATCTTTTTTGCATTATAGGATGACAGCACGCCAAGTGCATTAAATGCCACTCTTGGTACTTACAGCTTACAATTGGCGGGATTCATGCCAAGAATTTGAGGGGAGAAGAGGTAGAATACGGAGCCTTTTGGGAAGGATGCTCTCAGGCTCTGCCTCATCAGAGCTCAGCGGAAGCTGACCAGGCTCCCGCAGCAGTTGGCTCACCAGAGGAAAAAATTCACTGGTGCTGCCAGGGGATCTGTGCCAAGACAGGGTGTGTAGGGGGCAGGGGATGTAAGGTTGGAACTCAACTGTCCCAAAAAAAATGAGCAACAGAGTATTTGGTCCAATCAAGATGGGTTTTTAGGTCTGGATCAAGGTAGGTGTGAGTCCCTTTGCCCTTATGACAGGAAGCACAAGACTTCTGTTTCCAGTGGGACTCTGGAACTAGGAAAAGGGCTAGGAAATGGGTGGCAACTGAAAAGCTGTATCCTATCCGACTATTCTAGGAGGATTTGAGACAGCACTGATCTAGGCTTGCCAGGTCCAACTGGCAGCAGGAGCCAGGGACACCCACACTAAGAAACCACAAAAAAGGCACGCTATCAAATCCTATATTTGATTCCATGGCCTGGAAATAAGGGATCTTCTAATAACCCAAACTCCTGAAAAGTAATGGGTATAGTCAACATGGCAGGGCAGCTGGCACAGTCCAAACAGCATATGATGGTGATCCCAGTCTCGCTTGATAAACTGGTGTCCCTCCAAAGTCCCTTTTGGCTGTGCCATCCTAATTTCTTCCTGGGCAAGTTTTGATGGCAGCTGAATGCTAATTTCTACCAGCAAGCTGAAGAGCGATGGAGGTCCAGCACACGGAAACCTTACAACCCCAGAAGGGTACAGAGAGCAGATCTCACAGACTGCCTGGTCATGCCACCAGAAGTCCCTTATTTTTTGTGTGCTAGATCTCCTTGCTACAAATGTCTAACCTATGGACGGGGGCACTGGGGCTGTTCTTCCACCCTCCAGAATTGGTCAGACTACAATTTGAAATTTGTTTAAGCTTTGTCCAAAGCTAATACAAATAATTTAAATTCAGTAGCTGTAAAAGACTTACAAAGAAACATAATTTAAGTAAATTTCACTAAAGTATCACTAATAAAACAGGAATAGCAATAAAGGTCACTGACACTGTCATCCAGATACATATTAGGACATGGCTGTGCAGAAGAGCTGATCAATAACAACTCTGAGTAACCAGATGCCTAAAAGCAATCAAACACCACCATTGTCTGTAGTAGTGGCAACAAACATGGCCTTCAGTTATAAATCTAAAAATTTTAACTTTCAAGTGAAAGTTCTTAAAAATAAAATACGCTGCAAATGCTCTGCTATGTCATGCCTGAAGAAAATTCATAATTCACTGCAGACCAAGTGTCTGTTTCACACAGACACCTCACAATCTATTACCTCTCAAAAGCTGAAGGACACAGTAGAAATACGTTGTCCACAACCCTTCAGACAGACAAACTATACGAATTTCATGAGCAATGATAAACTCAAATGAAATGGGTAAAGAAAAGACAAAAGGAAGTCCTGCTTTCTGTGCTTTTATTCACCAGTAGGTAAACAGGAAAAGCAAAGGCAAAGATTGTGTGCACACATGTCTGTGTTTGGGAGAAGAGGGAAAATAGAGGGATGGCAAAAGCAGCAAGTCCAGTTTTCTGGATAAATTAACCAAACAAAACAGTTTAGTATATTATTAAATTTCTTTTCACCTTTTACATAATCAATGGCCCTTGCTCTCTGATCCTGTGTTGCCATGTAACACATTGAATTATGATGATTTTTTCAGGCACAACTTAGAATTGTATATGTCTTAACAGCAATTTGTTTCCACGAACAAGGAAGCCAATGAAAAAACCAAATCTCAACAACCAATACTGCTTTTCCCTTCTGCTGTAATTATTCTCTGCACGCAGGTAGGAGATAAGAACATAAACAATTAATATTTCCGTACCTATAAGGTGAAAGAATATTCAGAGGTGGTGGTTTGTCACTCTGATTATAAATATCAGCCACCGGGTTAGGAATGCTGTTCTTTGAAACTACCTGCTGATCTTGAATCGTTGAGCTCTTAAATGCTTTTTTCATGTTGATATCCTGTAATGAAACTGTTAGAAACAAAAATGCATTTATCACAGGTCTGAAATTAACATAAGTGAATAAACAAAGTCCATTTTACACTAGCTATTTAAAATATTTTCCTCAAAATGCAGAAGGAAAAATGAAAGATTTTTCTTTAGCAGATAATCATGCCGTTTGAGCACAAAGGCATATAAGAATTACCATAATATATCAGATTTAAGTCCCACTTGGTCCAGAACCTCACTTACAATAATGGGACCATGGACTGTCTTGGAAGATGATTTCCTGTCACATGCAGATGTCTGAGGATCTCCCCTTTTTATGAAGTTTAAGCTGGATTTCTAATACCAGAAAGATTGGCTTCAAGCCTGAAACACAAGGTCTGGTATTCCTCTGATACAGTGTGTTTTATCGTTACATGTGGTATCCATATACATTCAATCCCATTCTAAGTTTAATTAAATTATGGCCTCCACAACCTCCTGTGAGATAGGTCCACATCTTTTACCATCTTGCAACTCCAAAATGTTTCCATATAAATGGACATTCCTTGATCTTAAGTTTTCCTTATCTCCATATAGAGAAAAATACTTATCTTCTTTATACAGTCCAGTAACATTCTTCCATTTAATCTTTTCACATACACAATTCTGCAGGGAACCATAGTAGCCTTTTCAGTCTTTCTTTTCAAATGCAAGATTTACGTTACTTTTAACTGTTCCTGTCACTTTTAGCAAGACTTTGTCTCATCCTTACTATAAATTTCCCTGACATGGGGTGACCATTGCTGAAAGGACTCAGATAATGCCAGTAACAATTGAGAAGTGGCAGTAAGCTCTCCACGTTATCTCCCATTCTTAGGCAACCTGAAATACAGCGTGTTTTGACTGCAACTGAACAGAACACTGAAGTCTTCAGCAGCTTGTCTGCAAGGCCACTAACCACTTCTTGAATTGATTCACCTGTTTTATAACAGTGTAAGCTCTAGAAGTAGTGCAAACAAAATTCACTGGCTTGTCTTCTTTTTATTCCCATTGACATTTCACCTAGTATTTCTTTATCTAATTTATGGAGTCTAGAGAACAAACTGTGAGAATTTCACACAGAAACTGGGCAAAAGGCTAATATATTGAGGACCTGCAGAACAAGAGTCACAGAATCTCAGGGATTGGAAGGGACCTTGAAAGATCATCTAGTCCCATCCCCCTGCCGGAGCAGGAACACCTACATCAGGTCACACAGGAATGCGTCCAGGTGGGTTGTGAATATCTCCAGAGAAAGAGACTCCACAACCTAGAAAAGCATGAAGTTTTACAGAGACCCTGTAAGGTACAAAGTTATACCTTGTTATGATGGAAACCAAATCCCACTCAGACTTCTCTACCCAACTATTTTTGTCATCTGTGGTGAGCTGTTGCCTCTCACTCCAAGACCACTTAGATTCCTCAGTAGCTTTTAAAAAAGCAAAAAATTAGGAGTATTTCATTCCAAATTGTCCTTCCCCCATCCATGTTATCTGAAGTATCAAAATACCATTTTTGAGAAACTACTTTCTATTTAAACCTGCCTTTAGGTAAACCAGTAAAGTATTTCAGGCAGCTTTTTCAGAGGTATATATCTGAATTGTTACATTCTTGTTTGAAGGAAGATATTCGAAAGAGCACAAATCCCACTTTACAGGGCTTTTGAGCATTATTTATATGCTTTTGAAAATTAAACATCAATCATTTTCATTTTTTTTTCAACTGTAGTATTAGTTACACATAAAATATTTTATATATTCTCTATATCTTAGTTATACCTAAGAATGTAAAAATAAAACACTGATGCAATTAAATCAAAAGGGTTTTTTAAATCAACCTAGAAATTGACCTTTTATTTAAATGCCTGAGCTACCCAGAAACACACTTAGTATTAGTAACAGCACAATGAATTATTATAAAGGTTTCAACTTTTACAGCTAAACAGCTAATAAAATTTCCTACTGACACTACAGTGACAGCAGTTTGTATATATAGCTTATTGATGGGAAAGATGATCAGTAATGCAAAAACATGCTGTCAATTTAAAATAAAAACTGATTAGATTCTCAGTCCATACTCTAGTTTCCTCTCCCGATAGGCTTCATTTAATTACTCTCCAAACTCTGGAAACTAGCCAGGAGGTATTGCATAATACAAATGAGACATGAAAAAAACAGAAACAAAAGCAAAAAAAAAAAGCTCTGATGAGGATTGCATTTCCAAATATGTTGGACTTGAAAGTCATGAAGGCTGACATCATCCACCTCAGCACAGAGCAAGTACAGTGTATGAGCATCATCTAGTTTGCTCATATTACCACCGCAATCTGCTTCAAAAACTAGGCTGGAGAGTAGTTATAAAAGCTTGGTTTACGTTCCCATATAGCTCTTGACCTCTGTGATGGCAAAAAAAAAAAGTGCAAGTATCAACCATGATACTCTACCAGCTAAGATGTTCCAAAACCAGAAGTAAATCAGACACATAATAATTTTCAGACAGCAACAAGCTAAAAACAGAAGGCTAAATATTACACTATTAAATATCAACAGTAAAATTCAATATGGCATTAACTAGCATTACATATAATATATAAACTATACAAATATAAAATAGAATACATAAACCATATAACTATTACTATTAAATATAGTAGCCTGATCTAGTGGAAGGTGACCCTGCCCAGCGCAGGGGGGTTGGAACCACATGATCTCTAAGGTCCCTTCCAACCCAAGATGGAAGCAAACATGCGTGTTACAGCTCTTACAGCCAGACAGAAGCATGTTTTACTTTCTCAGATAAATGCTTTCAAACAAATGTAATGATGTTACTTAAATCCGTTGGGTTTACTGTGTATTTACAAAGTGAATGACCAAACACTTAAGTAATTGAGGATGTAACAGCATTTTAAAGAAATGCTGTTTACAGTGACTAGAACCTTCTAGAGAGTTTTACCTGCTTGATGCAAACACCCACTGCCTCATTTACATAAAGAGTATTATAAGATCTTAGATGACCACAGAACACAACTCCTAACATAGTTTGTGACCACCCTGTCGTGAAATAAAAAAATAGACCTACTTTGTCTCAAAGTCTTTCCAATATTCTGATTTATTTCCAGTAAGATCTAGATTTATTCAATTCTGATTTATTACATGCACAAACTAAAAGTTTTCCCTGTGAAAAATGCAGCTCAGTGGCTCCATTACCATAGGGGCTTCTTAAAGCAACACTAAGTCAAATACAAAGACAGTTATATGACTCAAGAATATCTTTTCTTCTCTGCTAACATAATTTTTCCCAGCTTACCTTACTGAAAAAACAAGATGAAATATCAGTTCGGGGTTACTTTGAAAAGGCAAGAGATTGTTGTGTAATTAAGTACTGTGGTCTTGTCAACATCACTTCTGGCTCAATGCTTTCATGCAATTACCTACCCTCTTCTACTGTCGAATCCAGCTGGGTAACTTTGACAGCAAGGCGATCAATTCTGTCTTGAAGGGAATTTGCTCTGATGTAGAAGCTGTTGGCCTCATTGAACAATTCACCAAATATGTCTTCGGCATGTTTGCCTGTGTAAGAAAACATACAGGGAAATTCCTTTGCTAAGAGCTTACAAAACACAAGACAAATGGCTTCAATATCATGAAGTTATAATAAAACACAGTAGCTGCAGGATTATAACAGCTCAGTTTGTCATTCAGCAAAATTATGAGCAATAGATTTGGACAAAATCTCAAAACATACCATAAATGCTGCCTGGAAGTCTGTTCTCCTGGACATTCCAGTTAGTCTTCTACTTAAACAGGGAGAGTTTCAAATTTTAATCCACATGTAGCTGAACTACTGCCAACAGACACTCAACTGATCATTAAGATCTGCCCTTGTGATGAAAACAAAGGCCCATCAAAGTTACACCTGTCCATAATAGCTTCTGAAGTAAATTTTGAAATAAAATCTTGCAATCCATAGTCATTAAGATTTAATTATAACCATGAGCAAAAGCCAACATCAAAGTGAAACAGATAAAAAACAGATCATCATGCAAGGCAGCCCACTTACCTCTACAAATGCTGGCTGTAGACATACTGCTCTGTCACTGGAATAATTTTTGAGAGACTGAGTAGGATGTCGATGACCACGTTTACCCATGGCCAGTCTGGACTTGCTATAGCACAAAAGAGGAGCCTAAAACCTTTAGAGCCTTTCAGCTGCCTTACTTTCTCAATCACTATGACAGTGGATAGTCCCGTTCAGATCTGCACCCTCAGGCCCTACCCTAGATGTCCTACAGCAGACAGGAGCAGCCACATGACAAGCCCAATCACCTCTTGGTCCACAGATCCTTGTGCAGGCCCATTCCTTTCGTAGACCTCCTACCTCCTAAAGTACTAGACATTCTCACTCACAGTTTGACACTCCTTTTGTCCCTGTCCAAACCTCTCAACCACTCCCAGATCAAAATCCCCAATTTAACATTTCCTTTTCCCCAGAATTTCCCTTACAAATTTCAGTTTCCACCCAAATTTGTTGCTCCTGCTCATTCAGGTGACAGTACTGCACCTACTTGTCCCTCAGTACCCCTTACCCAGATACTGCGGCTTCATTTAAGATTTCCCCCTCCACTGCCCTCAAGACATCCACACTCCATCAGTTCTCCATGCAAAAGGCAAAATCCTGCCTTCTGTGTTTAACCATGCTTTTAAAAAAAAAAATTTTTTTCAAACCCTACTTCTCAGTTAAACTCTTCTTGTTCTGACCTGTATCAAGATGAGTCTGAAAAGTAGAAATAGTCGGGAGGAGAAACTTCACCTAAGAGCTGGAACATTATGGAATATATATTAACCGCCTAAATGACAGTGACTTCCAAAAGAACAGGAGCTGTTGACATTTTAAGTTGGGTCCTATAACCAATCTTAATATTTTACAAAGGAAAGTACAGACATCATTAAAATTTCAGGCAAGATCCCATCCTGTGAACATCTGGAGACCATAAGTCAAAGTAAAAAACAGCTACACTTAGGAAGTCATCAGGATCTGCCTTTTTCTTGGATCATTTACTTGGAGGGAAGAAAACACAACACTACTGAAACAATATCTGAAAGCACTGTTCGTGAATTACAGACAAAAAAAAAGATTGCCTTGCTTTAAGTGGAAGATTTCACCAGTAATAGATTTTTCTCACTAAATATAAGATCTGCCAATAACTAACGCAAAATGCTAGATATTTTGGTCTACCAAAGCTCTGCTTCATATGTATGTGGAAAGTGGACAGGCAAGGTGTGCTGTCTACCTGCTCCAAACATCCTCCCCCTCCATAACTGAAGTCACACAACTACAGAGTAGTTGAGGCTGAAAATCACCTGGTCCAACTCCCTGCTCAAAGCACGGTCAGCACAGCAGGTTGCCCAGCACTGTGTCCAGTTTTGAATACTTTCAAGGATGGAGTCTCTACAATTTCTCCAGGCAACCAGCACCAGTGTTCAACCACCTTCACACTAAAAGCATCCTCTAAGTGCTTCCCAGCAGCTAGTTGAAATTCAGGTATAATCCCCATTCGATTTAGTTGCTGCAAATGAAGAGGTTATTCCAAGCTATGGAACAAATAAGCTTTTCCAATCTGCAGCTAAGTAAAGCAAGCATTATGTTCTTCAGCCATGTTATTCACAGCTCAAAACATCAATAAATTTTAATGGATGTTAGTTTATCTTAATATATTAAAATCAGCCTGCTGAGGGAGTACTGCCAGATTCTAACATGAAGCACATCACTCCTAGAGAAGTCAAGCAGACAGGTGCTTGTCAATTATCTTTCAGGAAGCAAAATAAGTCATAAAGTTGATTGGTGGGAACATACATCTTTTAATATCGAATTATTTTTTTTTCAGTAAAACACTCGCTATTCTAAAACAAGTGAAAGGCAGGTTGTCAATCTTCTGTCAGTAAAACCAGTGACACAGTAAAGCAATACCGCAACATGCTATTCTGATTAACATGATGCAGTAAGTTTTAGAAATAAAGTAATAGTTCTTTAGTGTTTTCTACGTTAACACCTTTTTTGTTGTATTTTTAACAATAGCGAAACAAGCAGAAAGAAAACATCTGAAGTAACAAGCATGTATCCTGCACCTTAAGAGCTGATTTTGGTACTGTAAGACAGTCGTTTAAAAACAAAAGGTGTTCCCCAACATACAGGGAATCTTAAAAATTTAAAATAAAATTTAAATTAAAAAAAAAACACAAAAAAAACCACACTGAATGAATAAAGTCTTTCCTTCTAAAGCTCTCTCCAACCACAGTAGTCGAGGGGAAAGTTAGTCATCATGCTACCTCACCAAATCCTTGCTCTCAATAGGTTTTAATGTCAAATGACAGAAGTGCTTCTTTCTAGCACTTCCACAGGTCATCTTCATAGAGCTGTATATTCGGTTGCTCACAAAGTAAATTTCCAAGCATTGTGAGACATTATCAGTATTTCGGAAATAATTGTGAAACCTCTACCCGAGTTCTACAGTAATTACATGAAACATCATCTTGCTCCATCAGTTTATAACATCTCTACCAGAGACTAGACACCATCCGAATTAATTACAATTGATTTTCACGCACTGCATAAAAAGGTGCGCATTAACAGATTGAATACATTGCCCCAAAGGCATCTTTTTTCAGTGGTCAAAATGCTCAGTGTTGTAACAGGAGAGGAACTCAACAATGGCGCTGGCTTGTCTGAAGACTGGAAAACCACCAATGTTTGTTACCGTAGACTGTTTCCTTTCACTTATTTGAGTCTAAAAAGCACAGATTTGCTTTGTGTTCCTTGTTCCACATCACGAGTACACGGAAGAACACATTCAATTTAATAAAAAGAATTATAATGCGTTAGAAGGGTTACAATTTCTCACACCATGAACATTATTGAAGAGAAAAGGTAGAGCAATGTCAACAGCCGGCATCCAGATGCCAGTTCTACAAGATACTGGAAGAAAGATGACACTAGGGCTGCCCAAGGGAGCCACCACTGCATTAATGCTCTCCTCAGGGTCCTAGGTGAGGACTGAGGGTGGCAGAGCACTGGAACAGGCTGCCCAGAGAGGTGGTGCTCTAGGAGGACCTGCTTTGGCAGAGGGGTTGGACTAGATGATCTCCCGAGGTCCCTTCCAACCCCGTATCACTCTGTGATTCTGTGACTGAAATGCCCTGCACAAGCAGGTGCTGTTTGGTAAACTGCAATGCCCCCAGGACATGGCCATTTTATCACAACAGGGAGCAGAAGACAGTGACTCCACCCACCTATTAGTAACTGGATTAACTAGCATTAGAATCATGCTTCCACCCACCCACCCCCATTTTTTTTTAAAAATAAGCAAAAATGGTAGGCTGTTACTCACCAGGTCTTGATTCTTATCTACCTCCTCATAGTACCTCCCAGCATGACACCGAATGCCAAAAAAGCTAACTTCCCAACTCAACCTGATTGAGCTGTGGTACAGAGCAGGGTCACACAAAGCTGGATGCAGCGTGCTCAGGCCTGAATGCAAACTACTGAAACTCTGAGCCAACGGCCAATCTACCCAATAAAATATCAGGAGGTAGATTGGTGGGCATCACCTTCTGCGTGAAAGTCTCCACATTTCCTCTGGTTTATGCTGTACAACAAAATCGTATGGTATCACTTGCATACGGGTCAAAGAAAGTAGCTCTGAACCCGTGTACTGATGGTTTATACCCATGTAGAAATAAGATTTCAGCCTGACAGGTGGTATCTTAATTAACAGAAAAGCCAAAGATACAAAAATACAAATTTTTTAAAGGAAAGAAGTTAAGAAGTGGTAATCTAGCTTGAAACACAATGAATGTGTTAATGTACAGACTGAAATCTAATTACAAAAAGCTTAATAATGGAGTACATATACAGATTTTAATATCTAGTCTTCAACAATCAGATGTAATTTATTATTTCTTCCCCATATATACACATATGCGAGAGTACAGAATGAAACCATGGGGCAACAGATCCTGTTGCAGAGAGCAGTTTTTTTTTTGCACTGGCTGGAGTACTGCAGCCATCAGACCAAACACCACTGCCAAAAGTAAGGAATATTCTGTGGAAGTTTTCTTCAAAGCCTTCGTTCCACGACTGTGCTCGCTAGGGAAAGTATCGTGGTACTTAGAGGTACAGGCTGCAAATGCTCCCATTCCTCCCCCTGGCAGATTCTCTCTTCCCAAGCAGAAGCGAATCCCCTCATCAAGCTTTTGCCTTACATAAAAGCACTCGATTTCATACAGAACGCTGCTCCCACTGCCTGTTCTCCAAACTAGCTGGCTGCAAGCAAACTGAAATATGAAGACATAATACAAAAAAAAAAAATATTCCTTTTGGACAGGAATTTGTTCATGTCTCCTGAAAAGAGCAGAGGCAGAAGCCAGCCGAAGTCATACGCAACAGCACAGACCTGCCTGTTTTTAAAATCCACACAGAACTCACAGTGCAACATGAAAAAACAGTGTAACGGCGAGATAGACCTGTACTTGCTCTCTCCCTGCTTCAAGCTGTGGGAACACCAACAAGCTCTGATGCTGTCAGCAGGACACACTACATTAGCTCCAGCACAGCATTTTTCTGTGATCACTTCCTTGCTCCCGGTTGGCTTGAAACCCAGGCACAGCAAATGCTATCTGCAGAAAAAAACCATCTGCAAACATCACAGATTCCAGACTGTGGACAAGCCTGGTGGCAGATTTCACTCATTAAATACCATGTATTCATCTGTTAAAACAAAGCACATCATTTATTTGCAAAGATCTTGAACCTGACACAAATAAAGTGCTTTAGGGCTGTCTACAGAGACTTCTGATGACCTGGGAAATCTGCTAAGGGAAAATTGCAGGATCTTGATTGTGTACGTGGCCAGTTCCTCAGCAACAATCCAAAGAGGATCTGCCTCAGCAGTGTAACAGGCAGATTAGCCCCAAGACTAAATCTGTAGAAATGAAAGCTAGACGTTCCTAGCAAGTCAGACAAGTGAAAATGGTATTATCCACACTTTAGCAATCATTGTACAATACCAAAATGAGGTCTTATCATATATACTTGAATGTAATTAGGACATATTAGCAATTCTTCTCAATTTTCTGGAACTTAAGGCTGTCAATACCGAGCAACTGCCTGATAAAACAGTAAATGAAACTCAATGACAGCACAAACACAAATTATCTATAAATAACATTAGACACTAAATTGTCAGCTACTGCTCGAGAAAGAGCAGAGAATCACTTGGAAACCTCTCCGAAAACATCAACTTAATGTTTAGCAGAAATCAAATTTTTGTAAGTTCTTAGGGAACTAATGATAAACAGAAAAGGTCTGTTTGGATTATGATTTGAAGTCCTCAACACTCCACCTTAAAGAAACCCCAGCATACTCTAATTAACACAGCCAAAGCAGAAATAACAACTATCAGAAATACAAAATGGTTTCTCTCTCCAAAGAGTACTAACAGATCAGGACACTCCAACCTGGAAAAGATGTCAGTAGGAGAACACAATAAAGACTTAATGAAATCACAGATTATTATGGAAACACACAAGATGAAAGCACCTGTCATTATTTTTGGTAACTCAAGTACCAGAATGTATCAAAAGGAAGAAAGAGATCAACTTTTACTGTGGGACATTCTGCCGCAGGTCATTGGGCAAGAAAACAGAGCAATCCCTATTTGAACACGTCTAAGCAATGCCACAGGTGACAGGTTTACAAATGTTCGTTACATGGAGTAATTCAGATGGGCCTCCAGCTCAGAAAATCCCTGAATCATTGACTACTGAAAAGGGGAATATGCCATGTTCTTCATACTCTTTACCTAAGCATCAGCTATTTCCTGTCATCACAAACTGAAACCAGACTTAGTAGGACCTGTAGTCTAAACTCCATACAGACTTTCTTACATTCTTAAACCATTTCCATTTAGAAAGTGAAGAAACTGATGAAGCGATAATTTCTTTTCTAGGACCAGAGCTATCAGCACAAACAACAGCTGCTGATTGTTAAACACTCTCTAAAGGAATTTTTTTCCTCATTCATTAAGAAATATTATTCTTCTTGCAAGCACTCCAGGCATGCTTCCAGAATTGCTAGTTGTGGTGTCAACTAACAGGTGTACTGTACTGTCAGCTCTGTATGGAGCTGATGCTGGCTTGTATCAACAGAAGCCTACAGGTTTCTTCAGTGAATGCCATCCTTTTGATGCATTTCATTCGTATGAATTGATCACACACACACACACAAAGAAATATTAGCACATTAAAACAAACTGAAATTCCAGTCAAATGTGTCTTTTGATGCTGAGAGGCAGAAGAATTTACTGGCTGTATCTTGTACAACTGAAAGCCAACAGTAACTCCAGTGCTTAGTCTTGTTTCTTGCACCAATTTCTCACATCTCAGAAAAATTACTGGTATGACATAGGGTTTTGAATGGTTATTTTTTTCTTGGGGTTTGGAGTTTGGGTTTTTTTTGTTGGTTGGTTGGTTTTGTTTGGTTAGTTTGTTGGTTTTTTTTTTTTTTTACACTTGTAAATCTTAGAGAGGCTCCGGTATAAATGTCAAATTATAGAAGACCAATGAAGTACCATTATATTACTGTATTACATGAATGGCAACATCCTGCATCATAATTTTGCTATTTAAACATCTTAAAGCTTTTAATTTATTCAGTTTTCCATCAGGAATTAAATGCTTGCAGGAAGTTACAGATACTTACTTAAGCTGCTTAGCTGGCGTATGATGGCAGCAAGGGTACTATTCGTTACACATTCCAGTTCACTTGTAATTCCCTCTGGCAGAGCTCCTCGGCAGAGATGCCGCGGTTCGATGTTCCTTTTCACCAAAGGCATGGCTCACGACCTGGAATTTACAGAAAATTATGTATTATATTTACAAAAATGAAATTAAGAGCCATGAATCTGTCTGGCACGCATTCAGGGCTTTTTTTTTCTTTTTTTTTTTCCCTACAAAATACACTTTGCCCTTCTTTTAAAGCACTTGCTTCAGCATTTCTGCTGTAAGATACTGTACGATTCCTACCGAGCCACCGGAGTCAGGCACTCAGGCCAGAACACGACAAGAGCACTGCAGATAAGCCCACAGGATACCATCCATATAGATAATGCACACCAAATCCAAGGCGAAAAGCGTAAGATTTACCGTCTACACAGACCTGTGCTCCAGTACCAGAATCGCTGAACTTTAGTCCACATTTGCATTTGTAAAAAAACTGGCAGTCCTCACAGGAGCGGCACGAAAAATCTCTGTCTGGAACAAGCTGGCTCGCTGCCTGGGCAAGCTGGCCACTGACTGTCCGTGCATTACAGCCCCCCCACCCCAACAACGTCAGACACTGACCTACCCTTGCTCCAACAGGTTTTTCAGTTGAAATGATAAACTCATCTGACAGATAAGGGCAAGGGCCTCACAGAAATCGGCTGGGTGGGAATAAGGAAGAAGCTGCAATGTGAGGAAGATGATGGTTTTCTGCAGGTGGTGCTGAATGACAATCTGAACGAGGTAAGAACACGATTTTGGGAGCATGGCAGATGTGAGAAGACATTTAGCTGAGAAAACAAAGGCTGTCAGAACTGGTTTTCTTGGAAAAATAGAAGAAACTAGGATGGGGAAAACAAATATGAAGAGATCTTAGAGCCACAAAAGGGCACAATGGGACAGAAAACACCATCCTGCAGAGAGCAGCTTTGAGGGCAAGGATGTCCAAGTAGGATAGAATTCCCCCAAAATGAAATGAGAGCATAGAATATAAAAAGTTCTTAAACAGCTTTCTTCAGAATGGCATTAACACAATTATGAGTCCATTTGATTAGCTTTTTTTAAACAGTGACAATTAGATGTCCGTGCACCACTTATGAATAAAAATTCTGTTGAAAGACCATGTGGCATTGGAATTTTCTGGAATGAGAAGTTACAGTGTTACCAAGGACATAAGTTCATTTGGAAAAGATTTAACTGGAAATGTCTTTTTTACTGCACTAAAGCAATTAAAGTAGCCTTTCAATTTCTCTCATTAAAATCACATTAGTAAATTAAAAAGATCTTTTTGCTTTTCAAATGTTGCATTGTAATCTTTGTAATTACTTTCTCCCCTGAAGGTTTAAAATATTTTCTTCTCAAGAACATTTCTAAAAAATTAACATCTTTTAAGTATTTAGCAAAAAAGTAAATTATTTAACTGTAAGATTATTTCAAACAGGCCTGGAAGAAATAGGCTCATTACTTCTAAGCAATAGTCTTGAATTTTATTTTACATTTTTCTTAATGTGAGACATTTTATTCAAATATGTCAGAATTTAAGGCCACCTGAGCTTGCTAATTTTTAAACAATACATCACAGGTAAGAGAGGAACAATTTGTATTTTATATTAGATCAAAAAGCTTCTTGTTTCTGTTCTGTGTCTTTGTATTCCTCTACAAACTAATGAATTTTAAAATACTGCTTAATATGCAGTCAGTTTTTCTGAACTTGATCAAAAGCAGGTAAAAACTGGAAATTCACAACTACTGAAGAGCAACACCTCGCAACATCACACTGCAAACAAGCAACTACGAAATAAAAGTCATTATGAGTCGTTATGCTCACAGGTTGGTACTGGGACCAGCGCTGTTTAACACCTTTGTTGGAGACATGGACAGTGGGATAGAGTGCATCCTCAGCAAGTCTGCTGATGACACCACGCTGTGTGGTGTTACCGACACGCTGGAGGGAAGGGATGCCATCCAGAGGGACCTGGAGCACCTCTCCAGTGAAGACAGGCTGAGAGATTTCGGGTTGTTCAGCCAGGAAAGAGAAGGCTCCCAGGAGACTCTATAACAGCCTTCCAGTACTTGAAGAGGGCCTACTGGAGAGATGGGGAGGGACTCTTTATCAAGGGAGTGTAGTGATAGGGTGAGGGGTAATGGTTTTAAACATAAAAAGAGGAGATGTAGCTTAGATACAAGAAGAAATTCTTTGCTGTGAGGGTGGGTCTGACACACTGGAACAGGTTTCCCAGAGAAGTTGTGGATGCTCCATCCAGAAGTGGGTGTTCAAGGCCAGGCTGGATGAGGATTTGAGCAACCTGGTCTTGTGGGAAGTTTCCCTGCCCATGGCAGGGGGGTTGGAACTTGATGACTTCCAACTCTAACCGCTCTATGATTCTATTATTTCACTGTGCAGTAAAATGTTCCTAAACATAATTAGTAAGAAGTAAATTAATAGGAGCATATATCAATGCTAAAGCAGCCAATTCCAAAATCTAAGTACTTCTCCAACACACAAGGTACAATTTTTTGTTTTCTCTGTAACATTAACAACACTGTCATACAAATTAAAGGCATAAAGACTCCCTACAACTATGACAAAAGAATTCCTGAAATACTGGTGGGTGAATAAACATCTCAAAATCATCTTTCCTTAGAACTAAGTTTCATGTGCAATTCATCAGTAAACACTCTGGTGATTAAAGCAACCATTCTACTGGATTTTGGGGGTTGTGGGTGTTGATTGGTTTGCTTTTTTAAGATAATTACTCGGATTTTTTTTTGCTACACATGTTCATACTCCCCATTTCCTTTTTTTAACTGATCTTACTTAACTTCTTAGATTAAAAGACCTGAAGACAGAGAATACAGCCTGGTTTCCCATGGATTTCTGTCTAGCATTCTCAGAGCTTCCCCCCTCTTGCTTTTTGCGGTTTACTCAACTTTTCCCCACCAGCCCATGCAATGCACTGGGGCCAGTCAGAATCTGGTCACATACTGCCCAACTAATTGCCTGCTACCTCTTCAAACACCCACCACACTGAGTATAATCAAAATGCCTTTCACCAGGAGCACTAATTTAAGTCCCTTCTCCACATCATGTTCTTCCTTGCCTATCAAAGCTAATTTGAAGAAAACATACGACCGCAGTTTGAGTTTTTCATTTTCTCATCAATTCTTTATGAAACAGTGCAATGTGTTCCAGACCTCACAGGGGAGAGACAGACTGACCAAAGACATCCCATTTCTTTAAAAAGCAGGCTGAAATACACAGCAGCATTGACAGTGGGGGGAAAAAAACAAGTTTAATTTGTGAATGCATGACTTACATTATTATGTGCCCACCTCATTTCAGCGTGAAGTTTAATTTCAAAAGGTAAACTGAACACTGATGAGTAAATACATGCCACAGATTAAGCAATGCACTAACTGGTCCTGATCAGAGGGAGAAAAAAATCCCACAATAAATTTCTTCTAATTCAAACCCCTCAACTATCTGAATGCAACACTTACAGACCTATTCAGTTTTAAACCACACACTATTTTTTTTAAACTTCTGACTTAACTATGAGATAGCAAAGGTGGTGGTGATCATCTTATTATCTCTTTGCCTATAAGAAACACATCTGTTCTTTATTTATCACCTTAAATAAAAGCAAGGTAACATACAACCCATTAGTAAGTGTCCTTGCCACTAAAGCACTACCTCCCTTTTCTTCACCACACACAACTAGACGAACTTAGTCTCTCAAAGAAAATTCATAAGAGGTGAAGCTAAAAATCTTTTCAAAATATATGTAACAGGAGGCTAAACAAGACAAAATAAGCCTCAACTACAGGAGCTTCATCAGGCTCGACCAGGCTGGGGGGCAGTACATTACCAGGTGCAGAAGAAAAAGCTTTGGCAGTTGCAATTTGTCTTATACCTGTTTCAAATCACACTTCAGCCCCAGCTTACTACAAGAGGAAAGATTCCTGGAGATACTCTGTCTCTGCATTAAACACTCTGGCAACTGGTAAATCTTACTCAGTTTTACAACACAGAGGTTAAGTAACAACTTCTTTTGCTCCTGTCCCCAAATAAATGGAAAACATAAGGCAAAGAAGTTATTATTAAATAAAAAATTGTATCAGTTCAGACAATTGGGATCAATCATCGTTAATCATTTTATTATATATTTTACCCTGGCTACATACTCAATGAAGCACTAGACTTACAGCCAGGATAAAGAGGCCAACTCTGCTCCCTGTGTGGAGCCACTTCTGCCTGACACAGCTGACCTTAAACCGCTGGCTGCATCTGGCGCAAGAGATGAAGTATCTAGAAAGATGCTGCACTGCAAGTATCTAACTGGCTGCATTAGACATGTATGAGACATTAGCATCAGACCAGAAAAATGGGAGCAGGAGTCAAAAGGCAAAGAAGAAAATTAAGGGGGTAAAATGTCACTTAACATCTCGTTAAATGCATGCGTGCCTCATTGGACATGGATAGAACACAACATCTGGCTGGGCTGAACTCTGACTGGAGCACAAAGGACACTGCTCTTGCAAACCCTACAGGCATCAGCGACTGCACCACTAACCTAACTCGATTTCCATGCACATTCGGAAAGGACGGGACATCAGAAGCTTGAATTAGCTTAGATCAGCCTGTTAAAAATTCACATTAGGCATGCTCCCTCAGTACTCTCACCTCCCTTTTTCTTCTTTTCCCCTCCCACCCCCCATAAAAACTTGCACAACTGCCTTCTGTCTTAAAATCAGAAGGCACTAATCCCAGTAGTTAATGCTGTAGAGGCAAGCAGGGTACAGAAAGAGGTATTTCTTTCCACGCTTGCCCTGCAGTTGCGGGAGTATAGCTCCAGGTCAGCTCAGACCACCTTCCTCTGGACAACAGCTGTTAAACCACATGGAGGAAGTTTGACATTGTGTCGGCAAGTCAGATTTTTAAAAAAATCAAGTAGAAAGCAGATGTACAGTCACAAACATGAAAGACGACAAACACAACATACAACCTTTCCAAACTGGAGCGGAACACAGCTATTATAAGAGACAAGCTGAGTTTTCAAGTATTTGAGCAACTGGCAAAAACTCAAAGCACCAGCTGTTCCCCAAACCTGCCTTTTGCCCTTTCACATCCCCAAAAAGGCACTGTTATTTACACGAGCAGTAAAAATATGTAGCTGAATTTCATGGCTCTCTAACATTGCAAGTTCTTTACACCACAAAACAAATGCCATTCATTATACAGCCTCTACTTGTGAATGTTTCCTCATTACATTTTCTCAGACATTGTTTGATTCCTTTTTTAAACTCTTCAGAGGTTTCTTCTTACAGCCTCTAGTAAAATATAACAAAGCTGAATGTTTTTACCATTAAAAAGAGCTTTCCATTCATCCATCCTAAATTCTCCCTGAATATCTTCTATTATTTTCAGGGAAGTGTACAGCTTTTCATTGATGAATCTCACAGACCCGTATAAAAAGAGAGAAACTACCATAATTCTCTTGTGGAGAAGGAAAACAAGAGATGGATTGACTATGCAGCTTGTCATAAGTGATGCAGCAGATGGGATCCCATTCAAAATAAAGCACCTAAATTTGGATGACTACAGAGATATGAATTCATTGTCTACATCCCTCCTGAAAGCTCAAGAGAAGCCAAGAGATCTATCAATGGATAGATACAAGGATGATACGGCCAACTCAAACACCTCATATGTATAAGCTCTGCGATGCACTTGCCTAATTTTAGGCATCTGAATCTAAAACTGAATTTCACTTCATCAAAATCAGATAATTACTATCCATTTCCTTACCTCTAGCCCCACAATCAAGTTACATTACACCTCCTAATCGCACTAACGCCTAGGGCATCTCAACATTTCAAATGTTCACAAGCAGTCAAATTTTCCCACACCTGGTGCTCACACACTCAGTTCAACAGGCTGTATTTCCATCTCTGAATGGCATCTAATTTGGTAATACCACCCATTTTCATATTCAAGTCTGTAATTCTAGATAGTCTGCAATCACCCCATCTTCATAAAATGTACTAAAGAGGAAGAGAAAGGGAAAGCAGGGAGATGAAAGACCCCAAACACTAGTCTTGTAGATGCTCTCCATTTGTTTCACAGAATCACTCTTATCACAGATCTCCCTGTCCTCCCAAGGCCCCTCATCTTTCACCACAGAACACAAAGGAGTGGCTACATGGGTAGAGGACGCCCCTAAACCTTTAACTCAAAGGAAGGAAAGGAATATACATGCCTTTATTCGTGTCCCTTTCTGTTCTTTCTTTCACCTAAATGACAACGACTCGGAATCCGATGTTTGGGAACCTTTCCTATTTATCATCTGTGAATGTCGTCTACTTCTGCATCATCAGTGATAATGTAAAAAACAAATACACTAAAGTAGCAAATAAGATGGGAATCATTATTTTAAGTTCATGATCCATATAATGTCATTCTTCTGTACTTTTTGAAGTTTGTTTTGCTTTAATTTGTCCCAATTTAAGGGACAGTGTATTTATTTTATTAGTTAATACATATTTTTTCACGTTTTCCCTAATTTTTAATGCAACTCTCTTGATTTTGATACTGAGTTTGCTGAAGCAAGGGCAGACATTTGTGACATACGTGTAGTGTCTAACAGAATTCTGTTCCTTAAGGATAGCTAAAAATCAAGAAAAATTTTTTTCTTATCTGCAGCAAACCACATCTTTCCAAAAGCGAATACATGTAAAGTGAAATGCCTAGAAAATGCTCATCTCAAAAGAATAGTGAAAATTTAATATAGCCCACTCTATCAATGTCATTTCCCCAGATCTTCTTCCTGATTTACCTGAAAAGCATGACAGGTCAAGGCTGGAATGAAAATGTTGGGTTTTTTTCTTCTTAGCATCAGACCACCACTTCTGATCTTCCTCTCATGTCATACCAACCCAGGTACATGGCAATAATGAAATGGGCACATAAACCCCTACCAGCAATTTTGTTTCTTTAATGGAGCTTTAATTTTAATGTCTGTTGCAATGGGCTATTTCTGAAGGTTCACCAACTTAGAGGGTTGTTTCCCTTTTTTTTTTTATTTGGCTGGGCTTTGTCCATGCTGAGCTCTTCAGGGCAGATTTTATGGTCCAGTGATATTATGAAGGAAATCAAGACATTAAGCAATGACAACAGGGGAGAAGATGGTGGTTTTGTTCATTTACAACCTAAATATATTTTTCGGATCTACTTTTCCCTAGCCAACTTACCACATCTCAAAAAAACCCATACGAAGCGTAACAAAACTTTTGAGTTGGCAGTTACCCCTGCTAACACTGTGGGCTTGCAACACAAAAAGTTTACAGAACCATTAAAAGGTGAATGTATTAATGCAGAGATTTCCTCTAATTAAAAAACTAGGAGAGAAAAAAGTAAATGGGTCTCCACAGCACTGAATGTTTACGCTTGCTATTACCTTAATAAATTTAAGCCTGATCAGAATTTCACACTAACATTAACTCTAAACCAACATCTACAAGATGACATTCACTAATGTATGGAAAAAAAAAAACCTCCTCAGAATTATTTAACCTGAAATTAAGCAGCTATTCTTTCTATGAATGTACAGACTGTAATGTAAAGGAGGATTTAAAATATTAGCAGCAGTTCTGAAGACAAGTCAGAAATCTATGTTATTTTCTCAAAAATCTTCCTGGAAGATTTTTATTTTTTTTGCCTGTTCCACAACTCCATCTTTGCATCATCTGTTGACTGTGGTTCAAGAAGGTATTTGTGCACCTGCCATGCTGTAACAGTGTTAAAGGTCTCACCAGCTTCCATTTAAGTACTTGTGTCTATAGATCACTGCTTTATCTTATAGATCACTTGCCTCAATGAACAAGACTGAGGGATTGCTTTAAGGAAGTCACTGCTGTAAATTTTTTTCTTCCTCATTGATATTACTCCAAAACTACAATCCCCACACCAACTTTTCTCCAACACAACATTTCCCCCCAGTAGTTCCCAAGGAAATAAAGATCTTATCATTATGAAGAACAGACAGATTATGATAAATTCCATCTTCTGCTCCAGAATAAAGGGATCACATACATCTCATCCAATTAAATGGCTTCACCATTGTTAAAGGAAGAAATAAAACATTTCTTGCTAATGAAGCAACTATACAATCAGTAGCACAATTAGTACAACTGAGGTTACTCCACTGTTTTATCTCTATTTCCAGGTACATAACCATAGTTCTTTCAGGGCCAACTGAAACATACCTATGGAATACAGAACGTAGCTATGAAATATCTTTTTTTCTCTCTGAATTAAGTTTTTCCGTTGTCCAAATTAATGGATTTTGCTATTTATATTCACAGCACTTTGTCACACTGCCAAATACACAAAAAACATTGCCAGAAAATTAGTTTGGGTTTTGTTTTACCCCTCTGTCACTTAAATCTTTATACTTTCTAAAGATGCTTTATGGATTTTTTTCTTTCCCTTAAAAACAAACAGTGGAAGAAAAACACTGTGGTCCCACTGAAGTTATTTGTTAAGCTTTTAAATACAATTTCTCCTTCACTAACACGTTTGAATCTTCCTTGGTATGCTTAATGTTACTAAGATATCTATTGAGGAACAGATTTGCTTACCTGAAAACTAATACAGGTTCACAGACTGCACAAAACAATCGCTTGCTGTATTGAATCCAATCACTCTGCCAGCATCCGATCCACCCACCCTTTTCTATTCATCTTGTATCAGAATACATATGATCCAGGACACCTTCGTACACGACTAGTGTCTCTCGTTTCTAGATCCTAAGTTGTCCTTTTCCTAACTAAAATTTTGTTCATGAAGCCAAAAACACTAATAATGCTTTCTCTCAAAAGAAATAAGGCTAAAGGGTACTAAAGAAACCCAACTGATTAAACTGGAAGACATCCACACGCGGTATACTTGTTGCTGTAAAAAAACCAATTAGGGTGAAAAAATAAAAATGTACATGAAGAGCATGGACTGAAAAAGTCTGGCAAAACATTTCAAAATATTTTCCCCAAAAAACATAGAATTTTAATCTGGTTTAACAGAACAATATTACCTGACACTCTGCTTGAGGGTAAAAGGTGACCAGTCACATCAATACAGTGCACTGAATGGGAAAAGAAGTTGATTTGTGCCTATGTGAGGTCATGTCCAGACTGAATACCATTAAATGTATTAGTTGTTCTATAAAAATAACATTTTCTCTTCTGTCTTCTTTCCGTATCCAGGTGGATAATGTAATCACACACGCAATGACAATTCACATCGCTGCTTTCCGCTGAATGAACAGTGACCAGTTTAAAGTATCAAGAAAAGATGCCGACACGTTAATCTTGTTCTTAGCATGATGGCTGCTCATCCTGCTCATAGTCCCTTTCCAGATGGCTCAGTGTGAAAGGGACAGTGGAACAGGGGAAAAGGAATACTCCATACTGTTCTGAACATCTGCTCCACTGCCTTTATACATTAAAAAAAAAAACCAAAACAAACAACCAAACCACCACCAAAACCTTACTGCCACTATCAATTTTAATACTACTAGGCTGACACTGTGTAAATGTTACACATGTCCATGAGAAAGGAAAAATGCCTTTTCAAGTCACGCAACAGCATTTGTTTACTTTCTGCTGTCTTAAGAATGGACTTGTTTCAATAAGCAAGTACTTATGCTGCACTGGAAACACATTTTTCTTTCATGTGACCTTTTCTGAAATCTGTATTATAGTCCAAGAATTTATTATTATCCCTCTTCCTATTCAAGCCAATAGAACTGAACTGAGTGATCATTTGTCTGCTTTTAATTTTATTTATTTGTCTTTACTGAAAAGATAGACACTATGCATTTATTTGAACTTGTTTAAACTCTATTTTAACAGTTTTGCATGGCAACTCGCAAATATTTTCCTTGGCACATACTGATATAGTGGGGTTTGGGGTTTTTTAAAGAGAGGTGAAAGAAAGAAATAAAAAGATAAATATCTTACTACAGTACACAGTCTACCTCTCAAATAACATTTGTGCTTTAAAAATACCATCTCTTGAAAAGCAGCACTCGGCCAGAACAAGAAGGAACTCAGCATGGATTTAAGAAAGAGAAGGAAGAAGCGCTTTGTCCTACAGAAAGGAAAAAAGGCTGAGATTGATCATCCCCCCCCACTTTTGTATCATCTTGACATGTGCGAACCGTACGGCTGCTGAATTATTCAGCTCTTTCTACTTTGAATAACCAATGACTACACATATGCAAATCAGAAGTACTGAAACACTGATTAGAAAAACCAGCATCCTGTAAAAGCCAATTCTGCTTTAACCTTTAGGATCTAAATGGCAAAATTCTGTGACAAGTATAAACTGGATGAGGTCAAAAGGAGCAAAATCACACAACAGCAGAGAGCTGGTTATAAAGCCAAGCTAATTAGGTATATGGGAGCCCTCTACTAGCAGGTCAAAATGTTTCCAGATGTCATCAGGCTTGGATCTGATAAGATCGAGTATGGAGCTGGTTGTGCAGACAGAGCCACAGAGTTCTCACTTTACATGGCTCAACTCAGCAGCTGAGAAAATGTCCACAGGCCACTATCTCAACAACCAGGTGAAGTATTCCCATGAAATAGCTAAGATGATTCCAGCTTTAGAGTAAATCATGGTTCACACATCTTGCTGTGCACTTCCAACACTAGTGATTCCCAGCTATTTAGTACCTTTTAATTTTTCTAGCATAGTAATACCACAGGGCAACAGAATTAAAACGTGACAAAATCAAGAGAACTGCTATTTAATGAATATTATTATTTAACTAACATTCAACCATACCAGGACATCTCCTACCTAAAGGAAGTTTCTTTCTTGTTCATCACCCACCTATTCCAGGATCTTTTTGAACTGCAGTCCAAAGAGCATCATTACAGACACAAATTCCTTCTTCACCCATCTGACAATTCAAGTAAGAGGGCACACTGTAGCTTTTCATTTTCAAATTTACTATAAACTACTGAGAAACTATTTTAAGAGCGATTCTTTCAATAAGATCTCTTGAATAACAGCCATATACATCCTAAGAGTGCCTCCTTTAAATCTGGTTTGGATATCTAATACACATTCTTCTAATCATCAAAGTTATGGAAAGTCACATTTTATCTATATTACAGAAATGGAACAATTCCGTAACACACGAATCATTACCAAACAGCACTTTATGCTACTTCAGACACTTTGATGCTGCACCAATTTGTAACAGAATATTAAAAGTCTGCAACTACAGAAAAGCCTTTTTTAACATTGATACGACAATAATGCACAAATTGGAGACCATTTTGAGCATGTTTATCCAAGCTTTCATTTATGCTTCACAAACCAGTAAGTGTTACTAGCAGAAAATACCTTGATTATTTAACGAAAATGTAAGTTCCAGCTAGGCCTTGCTGACTTACATGGATTCCATTTAACAAGAGCCTCCCTGGATGTAAAGTGGTTGAAATAACCGTCTGGGTCACAGCCCATGTGACAAAGGCAGCCCGGCAAGGCCTCAGGAGCCAGCCTGCAGGGAGAACATGCCGTTGAGATCCTCAGATGACCTCAAGCTAAACCAGAAGCAAATTCAGCAATCTGTTTCTCAGAACTCTAATTAACCCTGAATGGGAGGGAACAGTACAAAAGGGATGAAGTATCCACTTCTTTCCAATAATATTGATTTCATGGCAACACCAGCGCCCCTTATTTCCCTTTTGATCTAATATACCATTAAAATCATTTCAGAGGAGCACTTTTCAGAAAAATAAATAAATTATTCTTACACTCTTGTTCTCTACAGCAATCGATCTAAAATGTCACAGGGAAGTGTTAAGTTTTCTCACAGTTCAATTAATGTAAAATCTAAAATGTCATAGAATAGTGTTAAGGTTTTATAATTCTTTTTCATACGACAAAACCTCCAAAAATCATATATGCATGGGTACACAAGTACAGTTTCTGTACATATATATTTGATATATACACATACACACAGAGATACATACACATTTTTTATGCTCTGAGGTGATTTTTTATCACTCTGAGGTGATGGAAGAGAGCAATAACATAGATCAAACTGTGAAAGAAAAAACACTTTACATCATGACAATTCAGCATCAGTCTTTGTCTGTGCCTCCTCCACTCTCATTTCTCACCAGGCAGGACAGACCTTCCCACTGGGAAACTACTGTAAAGATGCTTTATCACAGAATCACAGAATGATATGGGGTTGTAAAGGACCTCCAGAGTTCATCTAGTCCAATCCCTCTGCTAGAGCAGGTCCACCTACAGCAGGTTGCACAGGAACTTGTCCAGGCAGGTTTTGAACATCTCCACAGACGGAGACTCCATCACTCTCTGGGCAGCCTGTTCCAGTGCTTTGCCACCCTCAAAGTGAAGAAGTTCCTCCTCATGTTTAGATGGAACTTCTTACGTACAAGTTTGTGCCCGTTACCTCTTGTCCTGTCACTGGGCACCACTGAAAAAAGACTGGCCCTATCTTCTTGACACCCACCCTTTAAGTATATATAGGTGTTGATCAGATCCCCCCTCAGTCTTCTCCAGACTAAAAAGACCCAAGTTTCTCAGCTTTTCCTCATACGGGAGATGCTCCAGGCCTCTAATAATCTTTGTGGTTCTCTGCTGTACCCTCTCCAGCAGTTCCTTGTCGTTCTTGAACCAGGGAGCTCAGAACTATCAGGCTATATCAGTGTATCATGATCCCTAAAATACTTTGCAGTCAAGCAACTTCTATGTCCACCTGAACAACCAGGTTCGGGGAGCCAGGGGCAGAAGTTTCCTGGCACAGGTTCCCAGCATGCAGGCAGCCCATGAAGACTTAAGTTAATACAAAATAAATCAACATCCCTAAAATTCCTCAAGCTGAAGATTCCCACCCACCCCTGCCATGGAATTTCAGCAGAAAGCTCAGGATTTCCCTGCTTCTTCTGACTACATACCTACCACCAATTATACCCTTCCCCTATGCACCGGAAACCTGGAAGCTAGTATATGTGGGGAAAAAAACCCAGATTTATTTTGGGTGCATTTAAAGGAAAAACTGAGCAAAATGTTTCGTGTTGTAATCCAACAGCTGAGTCCAAGTGAATCAACACAGAAATTTCCAACTATTTTCATCCTGAGCCAAGAACACCATCTGTTCTATGAAGTCCATCTTCTGGTGGCTACCATCCTACAGCGTATCATAAAGTGCCAGGCAATCAAGGACTGGTGCATAAATCCAGAAAAACACTATAGATGATGGAGAACAACACTCAAGACAGTAGCAAAAAAACCCAACCCAAAACCAACCCACCACACAAAAACAGCACCACAAAGCACAAGTAGCCTTATTAATCCTCAACATTAATGCAGCCAGGTATTCTATAACTTGGTGTATTGTAGTTATTTCACTTGGGTGCCTAAAGGAGGGCTGAGCTCTGATACAAGGTTTTCCCAGGGTGGGGATGCCTTTCATATCTGTCTTACTGCCAGTGGTTGGCAATTTGAACATTAACGATGCGATTTCTCTCTGTCATGTAACCTTCCTCTCTCTCTTCCACATGGTCAGGTTAATCACAGAAACCATTCATGTTTGATGCACAAGAAATTAGCCATTCATAATTTTTCAGGTCATAAAACAAAATAGTAATAGTTACAGATGGCACAGCAGAAAATCCAATTAAAAGAAGCACAGAAGCTCCTTTCACCCCTACAATTGAATTACATGCAGGTAACACAGGGTCCAGCAGAAAACAAGATGGATCGTACCACCTTTCTTGGCCTTATCAATACTGGAGACATTTTAAAAAATTAAGTTATATGGTCAGATACCCATTTATACCCTTCACCGGGAACAGAATACCAAGAGAAATAAAACTGCAGTTAAAAAAAAAACAAATCTGAATATACTTCATATACCTAATATTTTATTAATATATGTAGCCCATTAGGACTGAAAGCAGTTACGTCTCCCCAGTCATAAACATCACTTTCTCTTGGTGTTTCTGGCTCTTTTGTGACAGATCCTCTCTTTGACTAGAATCCCAAATTCAGATGTCAAAGTTCTGCCCCCCATTAGCATTCTAATAATTTCATGTATAATTATTGTCTCTTTTTTTTTGTTTGTTTGTTTGTTCTGGATTTGGTTTTGGTTTGGTTGTTTGGTGGTTTTGGGTGGGGTTTTTTTTTTTT
>VXBJ01003998.1:250588-267211 GCA_013400055.1 Nycticryphes semicollaris
AGTTGTTTTTACGTAAAGCCTAAAAAGAACAACAGACATTAGTAAACGTAACATGTTTTGATACAGTAATGTTAGCTTACAAAACCCTATTTGCAGCATTAAAGAGATTTCCTTGTTACACATACAGTAACTCCCATTATGAGACAAATAAACTACTATAAAACCATAGTGAGTCTCAGACTGAATACAGCAGTTAGTCTTCTCTAACAATCCCCTTTCAAGACTTGGAAGGCTGAAAAGCTGTGTTCCATGAAATCTGGCATTGTATCAACAGATCTCCATGGAGCTGGCAGGGTAGAAGTGCTCCAGAAACCCGCTTGAAGGGAAAAAAAGCATTTGTACCATGTATAATCAATCACTAAGAAGAGGCTTAAGCAACTTTTTTTCCCAAGCTAAAATCATCAAATCTTAGCTAAGATTACTAGGGATGCAGAGCTTACTAATGATAATACTAAGTAATTTTTAAAGTCTACTTTCCTTCAGTGTTTCCCTTCGGTGCATTTAAATATCCTTTGTGGAACTTTTTGTAAACAACGAGTCTTTCTGTCTTTCTTCAAGACGCATATATATGTATGTCTTGAAAATGTAAACACAGCTTTTTTAAAAGTCTATGAAATTTCAGAACCTAACATCAAACATTTGGAAGTATCATGCTGATTTACAGTTATCTCTATA
Source organism: Nycticryphes semicollaris (assembly GCA_013400055.1). Lineage (NCBI taxonomy): Eukaryota > Metazoa > Chordata > Aves > Charadriiformes > Rostratulidae > Nycticryphes > Nycticryphes semicollaris. Next base: position 251,264 of record VXBJ01003998.1, read on the forward strand.
ATTTGCCTCTTTTAGTCAATGCTAAGCGTGGGTGAGCAGGGACGAAAAAAAATAGTAGAACAGTATAACATAGTATAATAAAAGCAGAATTGAACCAAATGCACGGGGCCCACAAGAAACAGCAGCACCATCTATCAGTGGTTTTCCACTCATGGACCTTTGGGAATGTTCAAAGACTTTAAAAGGAATTCAGAAAATGGCAACGAGGGTGAAGGACAGCATTAACAAGTTGTGTGGTACAACAGGAGCAGAGACCTGCAGAGAAGAGTGGCTGGTGCTGATGATCCTGTATGCATCTTATATAATTTATTTTTTTGTTTTGTTTTGTAGGGAAGTGGGGATATTTGTTTCAAACTAGTTGTGAACCAGTCTCATTAGATGCTGAACATCATCAGATACGCTCCTAGAGAGCATCTTTTGGTTTCAGACTCAGCAGAAATGAAACGAGTTCACTCACTGGAAAACTGCGGAATTCATATTATCAACATATTCCTGGATCCAAACCAAACTGATAGCATAATGCACCCTAAAATGCCTGTTGTCTCAGCACATTTTAATTCAGCACATAAAGGCTGAAAAATAACAGTGTTATTTTGTTTAAATTTTATGAGGACAAGGTTGAGGAAAAGAGGCAAATACTGGTTGAAAAAACCCAGTCATCTTAAGGCTAGAAACCTGAAACACAGGATTTTTTAATTATGGCTCCCTCCAATACTTACAGATGTGGGCTTCATAGGAAAGGAGAAAATAAAGACATTCTTATGCACAAGAGTCAGAGCTTCATCTATCCTCTCCTTCCCTATAATGCACTCAGCCATCCAACAGTTGGGGAAGGATCCCATCTTCCCCACTAGCTGCCAGTCAACCACATACCAAATTCCTGGCAATGCAGCCAACTAAAACTCAGTGAAGGAGGAACAGGCTGCCCAAGTCTCACAAGGCTGCAACTGCAAAACAGCCTCAGAAAGCCTATTACAGTAAGGTTGCTGATCAGTACCTGCATTACTACAATATCTGCACACCTAGAAGTTAAATTTACTCTCCAAATTTGAGAAAAGCAAGAAGCAGCATCTCAGTTATACAGTTGAGAGGCACAAAGCTACTTGACGATGTTGGCCAGCACACAAGGCCTGTAGGATTGGAAATTGGACCTAGATCACACCAACACTTAACAAAAAATGCTTCAACCACAGGATGAGTTATGTTTCCTTCTCAGAAGCAAAACCCATTTATTGCCTTAGGATCCACTCCACTTATAGTTGTGCTTTTTAAGACAGCTATAAGCCAACCACTCCTTGATTTAATTAAATGGATTCTTTTCCCTGTTTCAACATTTCTGCTGTTATAGCTGCTCCTGGCTGAGCTGCTTCCAGGGCTAGAATCAGATTGGAAGCAAGCAGAAACATAATCCAGACAAAAGAAGTCAAAGCAGTTTATGGAATTACTGCCCTTATAGCTGAGACCACGTAAGTGATAGTGAGAGCACTCAATCTGCTTCAGTACAAAGAAAAAAAACAAAAAACCAGTGATTCAAGCTAACCTCCCATATCATACTGAAGCATGACAGAGGAATTCAAACCACCAGTTACAACATTTAGTTGCAGAGGTGAATAGCAAGCTAAACACACGGGATTACCCAAAATTCGATAACCAGACCTGACAGATTAATAACTGCTTTCTACAACAAAGGGTGTCAATAGAAATGGTTGCCATAGAAATAGAATTTAAATCCAGTCATAAACTCATAGAATATCCTGAGCTGAAAGGGACCCATAGGGATTGTCAAGCCCAACTCCTGACTCTACACAGGACAACCTAAAAGTTAAACCAGATACCCAAGAGCGTTGTCCAAATGCTTCTCAAACCCCAGCTGGCTTGGCATCATAACCATTTCCCTGCAGTGCTTCTTCCAGCGCTTGACTACCCTCTCAGCAAATAACTTTTTTCCTAATATCCAATCTGAACCTCCCCTAATGCAGCTTTAAGTCATTCCTTGTGTCCTGTCAACAGACACCAGAGAGAAGACATCAGCACCTCTCCCTCTCACGAGGAAGCTGTGGATGGCAACGACCTCACACCTCAGAACCCTCTTCTCCAAACCAAACAAATCCAGTGTATCTTCAGCCACTCCTCATGAACCATGCTCTTTAGTCCTAGTCCATCTTAATAGTAGGAATACAGACTTGTAAAACCGAAGAGCTCAGAACTGTTGCAATTTTCTGTCCCTCTCTGCTGTTACACTTCCCAAAATCACAGAAGTCCCAGCAAACTGAGAATGCCAACAAAAATTTTATTGAAAAGATGAAAATACACATCTAACATATTTATTCCTCAGGTTCAGACGCATCTGTCATGTTGCAAGGACTGTATTCCATGTTACAAATTCTGTTTACCTTGTTAGCCACACAAGTAGTAATGCCTGCATTATTTCCATCTTTTTATGTGAATACTAACTGGTTATATGTTGATTTCCGTGGTTTGTTTACAAAAAGAAAAATACAGCTCATAGCCATAAATATTTATGACCAAAGAAATTTTAGAAGCATAAAGTATTAGAGGATAATTTTCTTAATAATTATACAGGATGCTGAAAGCGGAAGGTGGATAGCACCTCAGCAAAAAAGAAAAACAAAACAACAACCCTGTTATCCACCTCTAAGGAAGTCGTCAATAATCTGATTAAATGTACCATCACATCTCAAGAAAAGTAGTTGCTCGTAGCTCCTGGTAAATGTTAGGGTCCCTTTTTTTTCTTTTCCAAGACTAAGATGGAAACAAGCACAAACCATTACAATAAAAACAAACCCATTAGCCATATGTCTTGAATATAGACATTCTTAATTCTTATAATTCATGGAGAAGAAAACGTTTCTTTACTTGCTTCCCATTACTTTAACAAGAAGTGTTATAAAATAGTATACACATAGATTGCATATTCAATGGATCATTCATATTTCATAGTTTCCAAGAGAAACAACCATCTCTCAAAATTCAGTGTACAAACACCTGCAGAGAGAGGGCTTCATTTTATACTGATGCCTAATTTAAGGTCAAGTTCCACAGGGCTCTGAGCAACCTGATCTAGCCGAAGATGTCCCTGCTCATTGCAGAGGATTGGACTAGATCACCTTAAAAGGTCCCTTCCAACCCAAACTATTCTATTCTTAGATGCCTTGCCCACATTTTAGAGCCATAAATCCAACCTCTTCCTCCTTTATAGGACCCCTACTGATAGTGCTTTCTCTTCTTCACTTCAGGCAGTCTTCCAGTACCTGAAGGGGATCTACAGAAGAGATGGGGAGGAACTCTTTGTGAGGGTGTGTAGCAATAGGATGAGGGGTAACAGTTTTAAACTGAAAGAGAGGAGATTCAGATTAGATATCAGGAAGAAATTCTTTACTGTGAGGGTGGTGAGGCACTGGAACAGTTTGCCCAGAGAAGCTGTGGATGCCCTATCCATGAATGTGTTCAAGACAAGGCTGGATGGGGCTTTCAGCAACTTGGTCTAGTGGGAGGTGACCCTGCTCAGGGTGGTGGGAGTACAACTCAATGATCTTTAAGGTCCCTTCCAACCCAAACTAGTCTATGATTCTATCAGGAGACTAATCGCTTACTAGTCATAGATTCTAGAGACTGTTTTCATACTCTTAAAAAAGAGTCTAGTAACAAAAAGAATGGGACAGGGTAGTTGCTCCTCTGTCTCTCCCCTATCCACTCCCCACAGACTTTCCAAAGTCCCCTCCTTCCACCGTCAAGGTAAAGTATCTTTAAAAAACTGTGTTCTTATTTGAATACAAAAACTCCTCAGACAGGCCCCATTAAATGTGTCAACTCTTTCCATAAAACCTTGGGACTAGATGCAACTTCCCCCCAAATTATGGGGAAACGTATCTAGGTAACTAAATTCTGGCAAGCTTCAGATCAGGCAGCTGCCTGCAAAGATTCCAGTGCCTTTTTTTCCTATTTTAAATATAAGGAGCCATTAATACCTATTATTTTTAACTGGTTTAATGCATAGCTGAGGTAGAAAAAAAGCTATGCGGCTGCAAACAGATGAACAGAGTTTAAGGGCAGACTGTTTAATCCTGTAAATATACAAACGGCACATAAAAGAGTAAGGAAGCTGCACAAGTTAGTGTTTTATTTACAAGAAAAGGTATGTGCCTGCAATGAGTATTGATAAAACGTGCTTTAATTTTATTCCTGAAGGCAAAGAGGAAAGGGCAACCGTCTAGATCCTCATGATCACCACATTCTCTGGTAAACTTAAAAAAAAGCATTCAGAACTTAATTTCAACATCTGTTTCAAAAACAAAATCTGATTTTCCCCATTCTGGTTCCACAGTGGTTAGTCCTGAAGTTTGCCATGAGTCTGCTTCAAAATATTTTGCATATTGAACCAAAATACTGTCAAGACAGTCAAAATACTGTTTTAACACCTTGACTGATTATCTTGATAAGGATATAGAGCGTATCATCAGTAAGTTCGCAGATGACCCCAAGTTAAGCAGGGGTGTTGATCTGCAGGAGGATAGGGATGCTCTCCAGAGAGACTTGGATAGATTGGATCAATGGGCCAACGTTAACGGTATGAGCTTCAACAAGGCCAAGTGCCAGGTCCTGCACTTGGGCCACAATAACCCCATGCATCGCTCCAGGCTTGGGGAACTGTGGCTGGAGAGCTCCCTGGCAGAAAACCTGGGGGTTCTAATTGACAAGAGGCTGAACATGAGCCAGCAGTGTGCCCAGGTGGCCAAGAAAGCCAATGGCATCCTGGCTTGTATAAAAAATAGTGTGAGCAGCAGAAGTAGGGAGGTGATTATCCCCCTGTCCTCAGCACTGGTGAGGCCACACCTTGAGTATTGTGTCCAGTTCTGGGCACCTCAACACAAGAGAGATGTTGAGGTGCTGGAGCGGGTGCAGAGGAGGGCAACGAAGCTGGTGAGGGGCCTGGAGGATACATCTTATGATTGAAGAAGCTGGGACTGTTTAGGAAGAGGAGGCTGAGGAGAAACCTCATTGCTCTCTACAACTACTTGAAAGGACATTGTAGAGAGGTTGGTGCTGGTCTCTTCTCACAGGTGATCAGCGATAGAACAAGAGGGAATGGCTTCAAGCTGCAACAGGGTAGGTTTAGGCTGAACGTTAGGAAAAAATTCTTCACAGAAAGATGGTCAGACACTGGAATTGGCAGCCCAGGGAGGTGGAGTCACCATCCCTGAATGTGTTTCAAAGTCATTTAGATGTGGTGTTGTGGGATATGGTGTAGGGGAGAACTTTGTAGAGTGAGGTTGATGGTTGGACTCAATCTCAAGGATCTTTTCCAACCTGAATGACTCTATAATTCTAAGATTGAAATGTCATTAAATTGTTTTGAACAAAAAGGTTTCCTACATGTTCACACTTAACATCAGCACATAGATTCTGAACCTGAATGTGCTGAAGTGAAAACAATGGAAAAAGGTTAAATCCTAAAATGTTGATGCCCAGGATGTTTTTGTTCTTCTTTAAACTAGAGAAACAAAGATGCAGAATTCTGAAGTGAGCTTACTGTAAACTTCCCTCCATCCTAGCACTGCTGTTGCTGTTATTCTGGTGATAAAATGCTCTCCTGTGAAATGCAATTATTAGTTTTAAATCCCATTGAGCTCATGAGATCCCACACTCCAAGAAGAACAGATTTTTTTGACTAGGGCTGTAACCAGCTGGCTCCTGGGCAAAAAGAGGACTGCTATTGCCCCCTCTGTGACGTAGCTCCGGGAGACAACACAGCCTCAGGCAGGGTGCTAACAACAGCAATTTGAGAATCACATCAAAACTGAGCAAAACTTGGGCAACTGCACTGCAGACCAGGTACAAATATGTTGACTTTGATTCTCAAGGAATGCCATTTGAAGTTATCTGTGATTGCATGGATGTTCCACACACCCCACCAAATTATGTAACAGACCCATCAATACTAGACATTGCTCTTAACTACACTTTAAAATAGTGATCTACAGAGACTACAAGCTGCATGTATGGGAAAAAAAAGATGCAAGCCATTAGAGACTAATCTACACACAGTTCAAGAAGCAATTTAAGTACATCAGTTAAATTTAGAAACTGATTTACTTAATCATTGCACAGGCAACCAAGATTTAATTCTCATCTTCAAGCAGATCCCTATGCACTAGCTGCATCATTCAGAAGGGAAGTTACTATGATGCCAATCACAGAAAAAGTTCAGAGAAGAGGCCAATGATTGAATTTATTGCAGTATTTAAGTAGCACTGAACTTCCCACTGTCTCAGACAACAATGAAGACTATTTCTGTATGTGTTCATACCACTGTTTGGAAAACATGATAGGCATGCTAAGGCTCTTACTGCACAGATGAGAGTTCTACCAAATTACTCCTCCTTGTGTATTAATATCAAACCTATTTTGTCAGACTGTAAATAGAATGGACTGAATAGAGTTCAACTCCAGACAGGTAAGAGTTCAGCCCAAATATTCAGCATCTTCTAATATTAAAATCAGACAAAAAACAAGAAGAGCTCATGATAAACACATGGATCTCTTAATTAAGACGAGAATCTGTGATCAGACTTCTCTATCATACTTTTAAGTCAGTCTCTCACAAAAGCAGCTTCACCTCCTTTTGGCTTTATCATATCACAAGGGGTAATGGCTTTAAATTGGAAGAGGGGAGATTTAGCTTAAATATTAGGAATAAATTCTTTACTGTGAGGGTGGTGAGACACTAGAACAGGTTGCCCAGAGAAGCTGTGGATGCCCCATCCCTGGAAGTGTTTAAGGCCGGGCTGGATGGGGCTTTGAGCAACCTGCTCTAGTGGGAGGTGTCCCTGCCCATGGCAGGGGGGTTGGAACGTGATGATCTTTAAGATCCCTTCCAACTCTAACCATCCTATGATTCTATGATTTGTAACACAAGCATTCTGGGATACTTTCCTCTCTCATAGGCCTTTTTTTCTCCTCAAGAGACCATTGGGGAAACATCCTATTTTTGCCCCCATCTGCTGCTATGTAATTAGAGATCTTCAGCTTTTGGCTGGCTGAGTGGTCCAAAAACTTCCCACCATTGTACAGAAGGGTATTTCTCTCTCCTGCCCAATCTACCTTCTGCACTCACTCTCTCCTATTCTGAAAAGTTGATTTCCTTCAGGGAAAATGCCAACTGCTGTCTTCTGAAGAAAATTTGGAGGAAACTTTGTTTTAAATCAAGAATTTAAGAAAACTTTTAAGTTAATCATTCTATAATTTGCCAGCCCCAAAGGACACAGGTCATATGACTGAAGTCAAAAATTTCTGCCAATAATTTCGTTTTAACCCTGACTAAAAGTATCTAAGTTGCTTTCACAATAGAAGTATTTCTAAGGACTGAAACTCTAATCCACACAGGAATCACAAACATAATTTTAACATATTTTTTCAAAACATATCAGTGAAATTGCAACATTTTTATATTCTAAACTATAAACATGTATTCCTTGTCATCACAGACAAGCAATTCTGAAGAAGTTTTTCAGTTGGGCTAGTAAATTGATATCTGGGGCTGGTAAGCATCGGGGTCTTTCTTCAAGCTCCACATTTAGTACTGCTTCCCTGACTACACACTCTTTCTTTGTGGGAAACACCTTAGTGCTGTAGGATTACAATGGAAGTTGAGAAAAGCCAGTGCATGCTCTTTAACACAGCATGGCACGTTAAGTAATCAGCAGCTTTTCACAAACATCTAGTAGGTGTATTTTATTTTGAGGAACTTGACAACTTGCGGAAGCGTTTATATTAGCAAAACACACTAGGAAAGTGAGAGAAGCAAAAAAAGACAAGGCACAATTATAATCCAAGTGACAAAATGAATTACTTGATTTAACATGAAAATGCCTTACTATGCATGCAAAAACAGGCAAATTAAGCCATTTAAGTTTTTAATTATGAATTCTAAGTGAAATTCCTTGAAGCAGAAACTTAACAAGAAAAACATCGTATTTCTGTAGAAATCAATCATTACTTTAAATATATGCTTGTCATTTTATTCATCAGGTAGAGTTTCCAAATTGTATGTCCTATTAAAAAGTTTGTGATACATGAATGATCAATGTTCAACCAAAAATTAGAACATTTTGTTTACTAACATTAGGTTTTAATTTAAAAAAAAATAATCATAGGCTGATTGTGAAGTATGTTCAGCACTCTGTCTTTAAATACCCTTCAACTACATTAAACTCCAGACTAATAAACGCTAGATACATTTCAATTAAACTATGTGAAAGGTGTGCTTAACCTGCACAAAGCAATAGAAAATATTTGATAATACTACACTGAGTATAAACAGCAAATATCTCAAAATAATTTGTGAAGTATTATGAACAAATAAAAACTAGATAAAATACCCCTAAACTTAGATTTTTATTCCTGTAATAAATAATCTCTACAACTTCCCATGAATAAAAGCAAGCAATGATGTTTCCACACAGCATGAAATGCAACTGAAATGTAACAGCATTGTAACAACTGTTAAGTTTATAATATACAAAAAAATAATATATAAACATATATATTAAAAAAAAAGAACACTGGAATAAAACATGTCAGCAGTGACTTTTTAAATCCCAAGAGCAGGGGAGGAGGTCTGTCAAACCAGCTATTAGTGTGACTGTATGTCTGGGGGCCAGATACTGGAGAGATCAGGGGTCCTAAAGTCAGCTGCTGGAGTGACCATGGGCACAGATTAGCTGCTGGAGACACTTTGCACACGTTTATGTATATGCACACCCATGTGACAAGAGGACAACTGAGGACTCTAAATACATATATTAAGATGAATAAATCTCACTGTTTCATTAAATAATAAGAATCCAATAATTTAGTAGTGAAGCATATTTTCAGTCTTTGATACATCCATTTCACTTACCAAACTGTTTGCAGGCTACTTATTTTTCCTGACACACTTCCTCACCTTTGATATCTACAGCAAGTGATCTTTTTTCCAAACAATTTCAGTATATAACCATCAAGTTACTTTACTATGTAAGAGGACTGGTAGGAATGGGAGGAAGAATGGATTTTCTTTCAACCTTCTCCTTCCGAGGCTGTTGCTGTACATTTCACATTTCTGTGTGCACCATCCATATTGCTTTCCTCATCCCTTCTTCCTTCAGAATAAAGTTTCTTACTTGACACTGTGAATGCATGCACACATAGCAGAGTTTTACAGAATTCCTTTTGAGTTTTTCCTCCTAATTTAGGGTGCAATCTCTTTCACAACATGTGTACTGATAATCATCTTGAGTATCATCAAGCATATAATCAGAACTCAAAATTAAAATAAGCATATGTGAATTTCAGCTCAACAAAGCATGGCAAAGGATCATAGCCAGGGTCAGCTTTAGGACATGGGCAAAATCAATAACAGTATCCTAAAGAATTGTGCACACAGTTTTTTCAGAGATCTTGAAGCAAGACTGCCTGCAGATTGTGCCCAAGGCAGCACTGGGATGTGCAATGCAGGAAGAACACAGTCTGACCTATAAGTAGCTAATACTACTTTTAACCTCCTTGTGCGTTCAGAAGGAATAGTAACAAACCTGCTCTGCTGAAGAGCTTCTTCCCCTGCTCAAAAGGTTTCTCTTTTCCACTGCAGAAGCAGACAAGCTGCAGCCCCCTAAAAAATATAAGTTAATAATCAGCCTTACTTAAATTCTACCAAAGTTGTCTGCACTTTGAGAGCAGCCTTTCATTATCAGCACCCAGTGTGGCCCACATCTTATGTCACACAGTGAAGGAAGTGCAACACGGCTGTTTTCATACTCTCCCACCACCACAACAGACATTCCTCATCTAAAAGTCTGTGGTATGCACCTTGGAGCTGAGACAGATTGGGGGGCAGGGTTTTTTTTCCCCCCCACAGAAATACTTTAATATCAGTAAATATAAATCTTTTATTATCCATTGCACTTTGAGGCAAACAGTCAAACATTTAACCTCAGCAGATTTGGTTTAAATCTCTAAGACGACACATCAGCAAAGTCCATATTATACAGGGTAAAAGTAATTAACAGATGCAAATTTAGAAATCCAGTATCTCATGAACATCCACGAACAAAGTAAATTTATTTCTGTTTTCTACACAATAAGATTAGTGTTTAAATTACGCTAGTCTCCTGGGACAGCAGTGATTTTGACATTTGTTTCAGGGCCTAATACAGCATAGGTTCAATATCGCAAAAATATAAACCTCCTTCCTACGCTCACTCAAAACCTCCTGGACAGTTTCCAAACTTCATCATTGGTCTTTAAGGACTTATCACAGTTTTCAAAGCTATTTGTAATAGAGTTATACAAATGCAAAGTGACACAGTATGTTCAGTAACAGCTCCCTTGAACAACTTACCATTTAAAAAATGGGAGCAGAGACCATCCTTTCTGTTTACACGTTTGAGGAGACAGCTCTTCTGTAACTTGCTCGCGCACTCAGTTGGCTTTATCTGCAAATAAAGACAAATTGAAACTCAGCTTTTCAATAACAGTAAAGAGATATGCATTAAAAAAGATCAGTTTCAGTGATCAGTTAAATAAAAACTTAAAACAAATGCATGAGTAGAATCTAGACGTATTTTAACTATTTTGAGCTAAATGTTATTTCCTATTACACCTTAAATTTTCTCAAGGTAAGAAAAGAGCTTGCCTTATTTTATAATCAATGCCCTTTTTTTAACTGGAAATATCTGGAGAGAAGGTAACTGTCACCCACTTAAAGACTGTGGGGACAGAAAAATGTAGAGTAATGGCCTATAGTAAAGCATAATAAAACAGCAGATTTTATTCCCTCTGACATACTTCACAGTACATTAAATATTATTAAATACAAACCCACTAAAACAATACAAACACCAAAAAAAAAAAAGCAAGGAGAATCTTTGCAAAAATTAAGCATCGAGATATTTCCATGAAAATATTACAGATGCTAGCATCAAGAGAATATTACAGATTAATCTGATTTACAGATTAATATTCAGTCAAAATTTTGATAAAGTAAGTTTTTGTGGTTAAGACATAGCTGCCCTTTCTGCAAGAACTGTGCCGATCTCTAAACTAGATCACTTGATTACAAGAGACTAGTATTACAGCCATATTTTAAAAGGCCGCTGCTATATGTTCCTTGATGGAACTTAATTAGACATTGTAGACAATTTTTCACAAGGGAGAACTTCTATTTCAAGGGCACTTTTGTAAAACAGGATTTATAGCAAAGCCAAAGCATCTAGAAGAGCAATCACTGCAGGCAGATTTCTCAAAGACAAAACATCAATGTCCTCAACATCATCTCTTGTTCACTGTTACCACTCTAAGTTTCCTTCATTCTACCTCAAAATAATCACTTTAACATTACTGTGTGCACAACTCAATTCCAGTAAGCTTTGGTTCAGCAGCAACCTATTCCAAACATAATGTTGCTCTCTAGTCAGCTTGCTACCAAGATCTACCAGTTGGCCACAGCCTTAGTCCTCAGTTAAGTGTTTACAGGCCTGTTCTGAAGACACATTATGAAAGGCTCAGTTATGTGTAAGTTCATTCACACTTCCCAGCACATCACCAGGATAGGTGTGGTATATGGGGAAGAAGGAGCCTTCCAAAAGCAGCTTGACAATCCTGACTAGAATTAGGTCAAACAGGATCCTAATATCCTGAGTGATTTGAACCAACAATGAGTTATTCAAGTATACCCGTGGTTCTAGAAACAGCAAATCTGCTTTAGAGCAATTAGCCCTAGACTGAAAAATGCTATCAAATAGCTGTCAAGGAGCACTAGCCTAGTACAAGGTGACTGGAACTTTATACAGAACTCAAATCCTCTAGTACTACCAGGGTGGCTGAGGATATATCTGCACGTGACATTCGCCTCGGCAACAAAAGCACCTTACGGAGGCTCTCAGTTTCCCCACATTGGCTACTTGTTCCTGTCCACACACTGCAGTTCATCACTTCCATCAGTTACACCAACACAACGCCTGTGGTGCTGCACAACATACATGGGATCACAGAATCCATCCTGTGATGTAAGAACTATAGCAGGGATTGGCAGGAAGCTGGGAATTACCATGTGAACCGTAAGGATGAGACTCTTGTATGGTTTTCATGGTGGTATGAGGTCAACTATCCCGACACACATTCCAGGGGTTAGTGAAAATCCTTACGTGGTTAAATAAAGGCATCAAGACATGGCCAATGTCAAGCAGTTTTATTTTTTTTTAATTTTTTAAATCAGATTCTCCTGTTTAGTTTTCTGGTTTGTTTTTCTTGTTGCTGTTTTCCTTTTAAAGTAAAGTATTTTTAAAAAGACACAGGATAAACCAGAGAAGAAATGCTGGACTCTATCACTACAAGTACTATATTTAAGATAAATAGTTATGAGGAAAAAATATTGCAGATGCATACAACATGATACAGAAAGGAAATTATATTTCAGTACACCATTAACAGCCCAGCAGTATCTATCTACTGGCATAACTGTGATTATATACACTCCCGTTTGAATGGAGTCTTTCTCATAAAATCTTCAAGAGGAAAGAAATCCCACTGAAAGCCATTATAAAAAGATTCTTACTCAATACAAAGTACATCACTGACTCCTCAGCTAAGTGCCCTATTTGAATCATATTCACCGACTAAATTACAAAGTACTGAACAGGGTATGATTTTAGAGGTGCAAAATGTATAAGCTGACTTTTGGTCAGAAATGTATGTCCAGCAGAATTTTGTTAAAAATCAACGATTTAAAACTTTCTAAGTAGGACTCCTAGAAATTAGGAGACTGTATGCAAGCAATTTGAAGGACAAGCAATATGGCACACAGAGGATTACTTCGGAAATCCACAGGGAAAAAAAAAAACAAACATAAAGGATTTAAGCGAGACATAACTTTTATACAGATTGAGGATTAAAAGTATCCAAATGATACATCATCATCAAAATGGTGATTTTATTTTAAAGTCAGGGTGGAGGGAGGGGGTTTTAAAACATGGTTTCTTATATGGAGATCCAAAGCTTACCGCTACAGTTTGAATTACAAACTAGCTTTTATCAGTGCATACACACAAAAAAGGAAGTGGTTTAAATCCCCCATACTGATTTACCTCGTTAGCTTCCTGCGTTTATTCAGTCTTAAAAGCACGAAACTAAAAACTTGGAAACTACTGTAAGTCTACAGCAGACATTTGGAAAACCCAGACAATTTCTGGAGTCTTCAAAGAGTGGTTACATCCCACTCCATATTTCTACAGTGGGATGTGGGGGCTTTTCTGTAACAGACCCAAATAATCCTTTACTTAGTACCAAGGGGTCTCTCAGTGGCCCACCCTAAGCAGCTTCCATGAGATTGCTCACAACAACTAGAAAGTTTCTTATCTTCAAACTAGGCTTGATCCAGATCCCATTCTTAAACTTGGGCACATAACAGTGCAGCACAAAGGAGGACACAGCAGCTCATATCTTCCAAGTGGTCTTTACCTTAAGATTCAATTGCTGTTGTCTGGCCCAAACTCTGAGCCTCCACAGACATCCAGAAATGCAGATCTACTTAAGACATACACTGTCCTTGGAGTGCAGAGAAACCCCTTAAGGGCACTCCATATCTTCCTGAGAACTGCTTTGATGGTCAGACTTGGTCTACAGAAGACAGCCCTTCAAGCCTATGAGCCAACCCTTCACAGCACTGGTTTGGCAGACGTTCTTGCCTGATAAGAAACACACTAGCATTGACCAGGGCCCACGCTTCACCTCTTCAGGACTTCAACAGCAAGAAGCTTGTGCATGACAACATTCTTCCTTAATGGTCAGCAATGATTCTTTATTGCAAATGAAACCAAGTGTAAAGATAAGGCTGTACCACAAATGACTAGTACCAACCACAACAGGCAGGAAGTAGCCCTTTCACTCTCTCACTTTAGATCTAAAAAGAAAATATTCTTCAATCACTGACAGAGAATTCAGTCAAATGCCTGAAGAAGGAATACATTTCAGCTGGGATATCAATATTAAAATATTTTCAAACCCTTGAAAACATTTGTGGGCAACATTCCCTGTCCCTAGATCTTCACAGGTAACAATCCTAATCTCACAGTACAAATCTCTTCTACTAGCAGGTTGCTCCTTCTCCCAGTATAGCCCTGCACTCTTCTCCAGAAGTTTGGGGTCCGCTTCTTTACAGAAAGACAGCTCCCAGCTCCACTTCCGGCACCCAGAGATGTCTCCCTAATGTTTTACTTAAAGAAATGCTGCTGGCTTTACATCAAAGTGGAGATCCACTTGAGTAACAACACTAAAAATGGACCTTCCACAGCAGATGGCTACTGTCATTTCAGTTGTTGCTCAGCCAGCCGAGGTGCAATACATAGCACAGTTAATGGATTCTTAAAATAAAAAGGTCCCTTAGATTCTCCTTCCTGGAGCACTCAACTGAGTTTCTTCAGGTTAACAGACACTGCTACAAAGCACGAGCATCCAGACAGATCTTAGTATAACTAAGTACTCCAGAGCGAAAGACATCCTGTGGGGTAAAGGGCTTCGTCCAAGGCTAGATGGCAAAGACAGAGATACAGGCTTTATAAGTTAAATGCTTCACTAAAAACACTGTTGATGTGGTGACATGAGCAAAACAAAAACAGTGTCAGACAGCTAACAGTCCACATCTGAAGCAAAAAGCAGACTTCACCCTGTCCTGGACAAAGCTTACTATTTTCTTTAGCTCAAACTTCTCCATAAGGAGTAAAGGGTCAGGCAGTTTGTACCCTACTCTTTTGGAACATTAGAGAGAAGTGGCAGAATAAGAGAAGCACAAAGCAGCACAGGATACAGAACCCCAGTGAAAAGCACTAGTCACAAGTATCACATGTACACATACATACCTCTAAAATGAGACACCAAACTACTAAAATTGGAAAATAAAATTTAGTAGGCTTCGGAAGACCAAACAAAAAAAAAAAAAAAAAAAAAAAGGAAAATTAAACAGAATTGATGCAATTTTTAAAAAAGGAAAAAATATCACATCTATAAAGAAGTGCGATGGGGAAGGAGGCAGCGGCAAGGTCGTACTTAATGGTATCTTACTCAGCCCTGCCGTAGCTGACAGCCAGCTTCAATTCCATGGAATCGGAATTATGCAGATGGTCACAGGCGGGAAAGCAGCTGCTCTCCCTAGCACACCCCATCCAAGGGCAAGACATATTTTTTTACATCTGGATCTAGCTGAAAGTAACCACTAGTATCACTCTATGACTAATTCCCCCAGAGCTTGGAAGTGAAAGAGGAACGGAAAAACACAAAAGCACTGAGATTGACCGTTGGGAGAATAGAAGGCACATCCTCCACCCCAGCAGACAGAATGATGCTTAGTGGTACAGGCTCATGGCAAAAATCTCACCTTCCCTGTAATTATGTTCTCCTCGGAGGCCACAGCCTTTGTTCAAAAGCCCATCTGAGATACAAAGCTTGCTTCCTTTGTAAACTGCTTTGTGATCCCTCAAAAGGCTTTTTAAAGTACGGTAACAGCAAGAGGAGACTAAAGAAAAGATCAGACCAATACTTGAAGATGGTCACCTTACTAATAGGGATGAATTAAAAGTAGATGCATTCAATCCTTTTTTTTTTTTTTTCACCTGTCTTTAATACTACTAAAAGACCTTGAGCTGCCCAGTCTCAAGTCAGAGGACCACAAAGGTGGGAACAGTGACCTTCCATTTGTGGCCAATGAAATTGTAAGGGACTAGACTTAGACTAGAGCTCCCTGGCAGAAAAGGACCTGGGGGTTCTAACTGACAAGCAGCTGAACATGAGCCAGCAGTGTGCCCAGGTGGCCAAGAAGGCCAATGGCATCCTGGCTTGTATAAAAAAATAGTGTGAGCAGCAGAAGTAGGTAGGTGATTATCCCCCTGTACTCAGCAC